>DWDX01003755.1:0-12650 GCA_018245675.1 Agara michaeli
CAACCCGGGATTTGAACCCAGGACCTCCCGATCGGCAGTCGCGCTAGCAACCGCCCGACCAACGAGGCAGTCAAAACGGTTTCAATAAATTATTGTAAGAACAATGTTACCTTAAAAAAACCTACATTAAAATGTTGTAGAATATGAAAGTATGGTAATTTTATCTAAATTGCCTAAGTATACCTAAAAATTAACTAAATATTAAGTAGTAAGTTCACGTTACTGATATAAAAGTAGTGTCCATTTTTTGTGTGTAAATAGAATAGCTAACAGTGACCGCTCAATCAAGTTATCGCTGCTGCCCATGGACATCAGCAACCAATACCTGAAAGGATAAATGAGTAAGATTGTAAGTGTGAATTAGTTTAGTTAGTAATGTTAAGAATATTAGTCACTAAGTATTCATTGGAAACAGGACTGCAGAAATTAAACTGTTAGTAACATTAGCGAAATGAGCATTTACGAACGTAAGTCAAATGGCCATACTCTTTATATGCCGTAGTTCTTGCTATATTATGTTAGTCATTCCTTAATATTAACGTAAAAATAGACTAACCTAAAGAAAATATCTAAATTTGACTTTTCCTACTCCTGGCTAATGATTAATGACATCGAACGTAAAGTGATTCATTAACATATTTATTGCACCATCAATATTTGTCACCGGTTTAGTGCGTTGCTTTCATATATTCTTATATATACCTATATAATATACTGCTTATACATAGATGGTCTTATGAAAAAATTAAAAATTACGTGTATTATGTCCACCAATAGGATCTATATAAAAAGCTGTTGTAAATATTTATAGAAAATGCAAATCAAAGGCAATAAAATTTGTTCGCCGCTACTGGCTTACTTACTACATCTGTGACACACCATAACTACAAATATACTATAACTACAATTATACCATCAACACAAGGGAAGTGAACTCACACCGGTCATGGAAAAAATTGAACATTTCCACATAACACTGTTTTCTGGTATGTATAATATTATTTATCGTAATTTATAACAAAACGTTATAGCAAATTGAACTTTCTGAATTATTTGTTCAAGCTGGTTTCATAATAAAACAATAGCTGCTTCTGAATCGCTAATTCACGAATATAAGCAAAGTTTGTGATTGTTGTCTCGTAACATGAACAATTGGGGTATCACCCAAATGAAATCTTAATAAGTAAAATATGTGTTTTCGATTTAAGTAAGCTTTTATTATTTCAATGTCGCGCTGAAGCAAATCCAAGGTGTTCTCTAAGAGCAGCAATTCTAATGGTACTAGGTGGGTACAGTAAAAAACAATTTCTAACAATACCTACTCAGATACTTCGCATTTGGTTCTAACGATAATTACACGAAATCTCTACGAACTGAAACAAACAAGCGCCATCATAAATCATACTCGCGTTCGCCGACGACGTTATTAGAATTGGTTACTCGTTGGACTAATTAACATGGTTATGTGGAACGAAAAGTATTAATGAGTAATTGTGACTTGCATTGTTCTCATTGGTGCAAAATTTGTGATAACGCCAAAACATATGGCCGCTTTTACTCAACTGAATCGCGATTAGATTACCATTACCATAAAATTACCATATTTCGCCTGCACAATATCATCGTTTGCTATTGTTTTAAGGTATTAAGGTATACATCGTTTTGGATAATATAATATTAAGACAGTAAATTTCATCGTGTAAATACTGGCGAAACGTGCATAAAAGATTTAAGGAATTTAAATCATTTAAGGAAGATAAATATGTCAAGTTTTATACATATTTTATTCATCTCAGAATTGAGTACATCAGTTAGTGAATTTACTTAAAACGTATCCCATAATATTTTTGCAGCAATGATTTTAAAAGGGAATATTGATCTTACGGCGGGAAATGTTAGTGAAAATAAACGTAGCGTAACATTTTAAAATCCATTAAAATAGAAGAAAGGATGCGTAAAGTTTAATAATGGGAATTTAAGACTTACGGAGATTTCAACATTGTCAGGTTCTGTGAAATCTTTTTAATTTCATAATTTACCTACATGTATTTCATAGTTCACCTTTAAGTTAAATCAGCCGATTGATAAGTGGTTGCTGTTACAAACATTTAGAAACATTAAAGACAAGTGAAAATTGTTTTTAATATCTGTATGATGTGAATATAAGCATATATATAATAAATATATATTAACTGACGATTACCCAAGTTGAGTTTTATTCATTTCGTGAAACACCTTAGCAATACTCTGTTGATATCGTGAAGCCATAAATATTGATATGACTGATATGATATAATATCGTGGTGTCAAAATGCAAACAAAATGCCTTCGTATAAGACGTTTCGCAAGGTCTTCTCGTACAAGATAACTGTTATAATTTCTGTGGTTGCGGTTATAAAGCTGGAATATGTTTTTAACATTTCTATCGGGGGCTCTTGTGTTCCCTTTAAACTTTTCAAAACGACTGCTATCAGCTTTGAGTTGCTCTTTTTTGTTGTTGTATACGGGAGCTGCGAAGCCGTTTCTGAATCTTCTATTGTTGTTATTATCTATTGATATTGAAGAAACTGACATTGTTCGATATTTTTCATTACAAATAAAATATCTGAAAGGGAAAACAAAGAATCGATAGCCCCTTTTACAGTGACACAATATCTATAGTGCAAATATGTAAGTAAATGCATTTAAATATCCTTTTTTTTAAATAAAATATTACGTACTTTTAGCCAAGACTCTCTAGTACACCAGTTCAAGCAAAAGAACATTGAAATACCTAAAGGTCACTCATTATGTAGAATAGAGCCTTACTTTAGTGAAAACCGAAGCCCTTTCTGTTAAGCTCTTAATCTGAACCTCAAGTAATTTTATAGCATCGTTTAGCCCTTACAGCCTTCTTAATTACTCCGCTCAATTGCAATTGTTTCGTTGGCTATAGAGAAAGTTTGATTAGTCTTAGATTTTATCTAAGGAATCTCAGTTTTTCGATTGCTACGATATCTACATATAAAATATAAAATCTACATATAATATATACATATATATAAATGAAAAAAAAAAGGTGACATGAAGCACCCCACGCTTTTTTTTACAATTATACTGGTATTTTTAGTTCACTCTTATTTTCCTACCTTTATTTAAATTATACTTTACTTTTTAGTTCGATGTGCTATAAAGCGTGTTTTTTAAATTTTTTTAACTATATACGAACCCTCCCGGCACCTACTCGACGAATATTAATTAACTATTAAATGTAATAAAACAGTCGGTACTACCCGTCCTTTAAATAGCTCGACAAATCCTTACTTCTGTTTCACTTGTCAAAGAGAGAGAAGCGGAAAGTACTAATAAAAAGTATTACAGTGGATCTCGCTCTCGCTTAATCCAATATTAATGCGCAGCGCCCTCGAGATTATATCGCTACGAAAACTATCTACATCTACCGCCGACCGAAGTATTGGAGGCTCTTAACAAAAATCGGAACAGTATTGGCGGAAATTTTATCTTTTATTTCTCCGTTTCTTTTGTGGTTAGAAAACTTTTCTTGTTAGTTAACAATAGCATTGCGTTATTTATCTATCTTTTGAAAATATTCAATAGACACTATCTATCCGGATAACAAAATATTTTTCATGAATTAAATAAACTTCAGGTGTCGAGCATTAATTGATTTTCAATTGAGACTTTATTTATTGTTATACTACTTATTTATGTTTTTGTGAAATTATTATGCGTACGCTACATGTGAGCTATCACTTTTAACCGAATATTTCAAAAACAAAACTCACTAGGCACGCGTAACGGTATCACTTACATAAGTACCTTGTACCAGAAGTACCTAGGTGTTTCATTCTTAAGATAGTGAATTATTATGAGTGATAAAATTATATGGTATGAAGATATTTTATCAGATATTCACTACAAATAAAATGTTTTTGGTAGCTTATCTTCGTATTATTGCGTGAGAGATATCCCTAAATCTATTATTGTGCAGGAAATCCTCACAATAACATTCTTACGATGTATCCTCGTGCCGCAAATCTTATTAATTCTCAATGCCTGTTAAAAATATCGGCGTGTAACGATGTTAGTTACACTTTTCAACAACTTCGCAATATGTGTAGATGTTCGCAAGGAGGTTAATAATAGCTTTCGCATTAGCAAAATGTATTATAATGTAATCTTTCCGTAGGTCTGCGTATGAAAGTTTTTAAAATATACTTAAAAATTAATATGTTACTCTAGACAGGAGTTCTGCGACAAACACGATACCACATTTCTACTGCCAAGCAGCACGTATACTATAAATTGTCCCGGATTGAAGAGTATAGAAGGCAAATTCTGAGACATGACTTGTGACTTGCTGTCAGGTTGAATCTTCAGAACTTTGCAAGTTTGCACCAGTACCTACCTGACTGTAGAGATCACGTGATCGATTATTTCTTTTATTACGCGCGGCCCTTACTGAATAAGTAGCAGCAATTGAAATTTGATATTCTTTATGTACAATTAATAAAATTTAATAATACAAGTACCAAAAGTCATTTCGTAAAAATCGCTTGCTCGAGAGAGCTTGCGTGTAATTTTCTCAGAAAGAAAATGAGATGAATTCCTATTACTTGCTTCGTTTCTCACAGCGAGTTAATAAATTATGTGAGTGTGCAGGTTTTGAATTATGTTTTCCTTCACCACACCTTCCGGTAATACTCTCCATAAGGTGAAGTGGTTTTAAAGTATATTACTTACAAAATAAACACGTATATATGTACCTGTACATTGTAAAAACGAACCTTTTAAAAGTTTTCCCAAGCAAAACATTACGTAAGTAGGACTGATTATACGTATAATTTTATGTATGGGTCAATGGAGAAATACCTATAAGGTCAACTAGGAAATAAGTATTTTATTGCCTACACTTCAATGGCGGCCTTCGGAAGTTATGCCGTATTGTTTAATTTACATATTATTTAATAATACAAGGTATACTGTTGTGACTGTACATAAAAATACATATGTTTAGAATGAAATGAAACTTTCAACAAATTCAACCCCAAATTACGGAAATCGAACCTTAGTTATTGTTAGACTACTTTAGTCATTAATTTCACTTGGTAAAATTACTAATTGCGGGGTTAAAAGAGAACTAGCTAATAAATCAAAATCCCCGTTCCTTACTGTTTATCGGTATAAATAATTAAAATATTTGGTATGAAATAATGTAGAGACAGAGCCTGTAGCTCAAACCAGTGCAGTATAAGTCGAAGCACCCAATGACGTAGGATCAAATAACCTCTACTCCATTATAATAAACACTTTGTTCACCACACAAATATTTGTCCTAGGTAGGAATTTAACAACCTTCGGCTCCGCAGTCACGATCAGTAACAACTAGACCAACAGGCTACCCAAAATGTACCTGATGAAAAGGAAAATCTATCTGAGATCACTCACACATATGCTGCTCTATCTAAGGCTTATGTTATAATCTTAGGACAACAATTTCGAAGGTAGCAAAATATGTATACGGTTCGCCCCGGGCTCTACTTCCGCTACACTGATTTCTACCAGGAAGTACTTGTTATTAAAACAATTGTGTTCTACTCTGATGATTATGGTTGCCCGTCTTTATGAAAGACGACCGTCTCAGTTCTCAAGAATAGTAACCTATCAGTGACTGGCCCATAATAGTACAGATACTAAACTAATAATTATTGGACTTATACTAACTGAAATAATTTACACTACTAATCCCATTTGTCTTACCAATCTCATAGTCTTACAGTAATACAATAGTTGGTTGCAAATGTCCTTGCGTTATTGGAGGCCTCAGGGATCTCCAAACGGGACAGGAACACGTGACTGCTATATGCTTATTGTCAAATTCGTTCAATATTCTGATCGCATTATGCATTTAAATTTGTGCCCTTACCCCAGTTCTTAGTACTGACGTGAATTCACATTAAATCGCTTTCTAAAGCTAAAAGTCGTCGCCAAATGTATGCAACCATGAATTAAACATTTCCAAAACCATCGTCGACAGCCTTTTCGATGCGAATACTGTTCGATTTGCATTGGTAAACATTCAGTTTGCCCTTTATTATTACCTGAAGTTGCATTTTATTAATAGAATATCGTAATAAATATTGCTATAGTTTACGGTTTACGCTTATATTATGGATATATGTGATGGATTTCCACAAGTGCGCTGGGTTCTTAGTCGTGTCTATTGAACCAGTACAGCGTACTTTACGACATTGCTCCAGTAAGGTGTCCTAGGTTACGCGTCGCTAGTCTTCTATTTGCAGAGCACTTAAACCACTTTAAAGGTCCCGACAACAATGTTAGAAAGTTAACGCGTGTTCTGAAACCTGAAACGCGCCCTACATTCGTCAATTTCTGAAGATCATTTATCTGAACGGCATGTTAGCTAATGAGTATTAAATTATGAACGTAACGCTCCTTGCTAGGGCTATGAATATTTGTAAGGGAGAAAGTGGCTTGGTATCTGTATCAATATGTACCCTTGTCCCAGGTTGACGAGGTATGTTATACTAATAACAAGCTAAAACACTCTCTGCAGCGGAAAGAGAAGGGCTGCTTATAAATTTATCCCTATATAAAGTCATAGAGATTATGCTTTGATCGTCAGTCAGAAGCCTTTTTGGGTGTTACTGGTTCGTGTAAAGGTTGTCATGATCATCTAAAAGCTAAAATCTTGTGAGTTATTCTTTAAATAAATTAAACCAAATATTAAGGCATATAGGTGTCACCATTACATAACATTTTCCTACCCCAATGTTGTAGATGAAATACCATCTTCATGCTCCGAAGGAGATAAGTAAATATTTATGTTACAAAGTAACACGAATATATCAGATGGAGTCTTACTTAGTCTTGACGCACATTTCACTTACTTTAACAACATATTAATACCATCAACTTAGGGATGACAGATTACGAATTGGGAGATGGAGATAAAATGGGAAAAAAATGTCAGAATTTATTAAACCGTGTAAGTACATATTTAATGCGAATCAAAATACATATAAAGAAAAGCACTGAATGCTTATGAGTTAGGTACCTGTTATATTTTTAAACACAACGCAATTTATAAACGCTGTCAAAAAACGAATACTTGTGGAAAGTAAAACAAAGTGAGATACATATATGTTTAATGTTATGAATCGTTATTAACAGTTACAAACTATAGACATTCATTAACATAATATAAACCAAACGCCTGGCGCCCTGCTGCTAGATGGCGCGATAACCTGCGTAGAGTAGCGGGAATACACTGAATGAGAAGAGCCGACGACTGGGCTCAGTGGCGTGCCTTGGGAGATGACTCCGTCCAGCATTGGACAAATGTCGGTTGAAGATGCTGAACATGATGAACATAAACCTAATCATCTATTTATAAGCTTTTATATAATACATAACTGTACTCTCTGTACACGCGTTACTATTTTATATAATTCTTCGATTGTATACAAAAGACTAATCCAGGTGATGTATATTTAGGTAGAGAATATGCAGGTGGCAGCTTGTGATACGATATGGTAACCAATTCCCGCGTCCCTCGTTACATGCTGACCACAGGTGCGGTGAATGCAATCTGCGCGACAACATCATGTGCATCAAAAGCTGTGATGAAAATGTCGTAGACGATCTGTACAACATCATTTGATGTCAGTTAGGGAGCTTTTTTAATAATGGTTACAGTTAAGTATTTATTTTATTATTAGAATCTACGTAGTGTTAATGATAACAAGAAAATAATATTCGGAGTGACCGACGGGCTGCTGGCTGCTGTCTTTTTTAAGGTCCCACTGCTGGGTGCGGTGTCCCACGCAATTGTGGAAGGTCTAATTTTACATTACCCTATTTCAACGCATTGCAGTATCTGTATGCCCATTTATTATTTTAACAATAATTTCACAGGATTACAATGCGACATGCACAAAACTCCCGCTCGAGCGTAATCTCTTTAATATTCAAAATGCAATCGAGTTACACATCTTATATTCTATGACACGGATTAATTCTCTATTGCATATTGTAACGTTGTACTGGTAAATACCATTATGAATAGATTATACCTGAGCGGCGACTGCTACCTGTCTAGTCCTGCAAGATCTGATTAGTCTCCGTAACTAATCAGATATTGTTAACCTGAGAGGTATATTTAGCAAATAAGCGTTTGTTCTTATGTCAAGTATGTTTTTGAAGAATAAAGGTAATTTTATGTATTAGATGTTTTAAAACAGTCATGGACCCTGTTTGTGGTTACCTTGTAAATTTAAAAAAGAACTGAACTTATTTGTAATTTTATATAAACAATATGTGTATATGTAAGTTTATCGGCTGTCTGCTTATCATAACACAGGAATTAAATTGCCTAATTTAGAATCAGATATCCGTGTGTGCAATTGTCCCCAGTTATTATTTTTAGGTACATTTGATAGGTTTAATTATGAAGTGTAAAAATATAAAGAGTGCAAATTATAAACATTGCACCCATTCGGGCACAAGCAACATCTTCAATTTATTTCTAAAACTAAATAAGTCGCAACAAATCAATACCCTTAGTAGTTTGAAATCGATTTCAAATTTGTAAAAACTGTAAAAATTGAAGAACCTCGTCGAAAACGTCATATCGTAATATTATGAACTGCATGCCCTAATAATTTTTACTCAGTAATTATGATAAGCATTAGGTTTGCCATCTCAAGTGTAATATAGGTCAAGCCAGCGACATGTCATTGGTATCCTTAGGGCTGAATTCAAACATTTTAAGATGGTAGGTACTACAATGGGAGAAGATGAAAGTGAGAAAATCCAATACCTGCCTGATTACATAAATAAAATTACAGATAGGTTAAGTGAGCGAATATATGGAAAAGGATATTCCACAACTGAGATGTCTGACATACATTACTGTCAAAATATCCACATATCACTTTATTAGGTGTTTTAAATGTTTTTTTTTTTAAATCTAATCTTTAGGAGTAGCATCGCGTGATAAATCACACATTGATGGAGCTCAGGTAAGAATATTTGTGGTTGGTTCAAATATTAAGTATGTTTGACCCCTTAATCAATAATATTATATGCCAGTTTACAACGTGTACAACTTGATAAGCTTAATATTGTATAGGGTTTTAGGCTTGTTCAATAAAAATTTAAGTAATTAATATGATGAAAACGTAATTGGCATTACCCGAAGGTGACACTAATAAGATTATATTTCTATCATTAAATTAACATTCGAGTTTGTTCTTCAACATTATTCTAAAATTGTTGTTTATAATTATGTTAATATTTTGTTTAAATACATCATTTCATTCTTTTCACTATATACAATAATAATTACTTTCGTTTGAATGTAGGGCTTATTGTTCTGTAGTAGGCATGAGTGATTGAACCGAAACTATTCTTAAACAATATGAAAAAATTACGGCGTAAACAAACACTAATTATGTACAAAAATTAATAAATCTCTAAGCTTGCCAAATTTCCGTTAATATAATGGTCTACGCTTAGTTAATATAAAATGTTTAAAAGTGTTAGATGCATTTAAAAATAAAGTAATGACAATTAAATAACGACTCATACCTATGATGAAATAATTCAGTGCATTTCTCGGTGACCCTGGCGAAGGAGTTTACTACGGCGATAGTTACTACAGACCGCGGGCGTTTGACGGGCCGTTTACCCCGGCGACTAAGTATACCGGTTAACGGGCAGATTCACTTATAAGGTCGAGTTAGGAGCAGTTTAGTATTGCACACGATCGCGATAAGTGTCCGTAGTCCGGCCGTGTGGTGTTTTGTTTACGCGTGATGCGCGAGGGCGGGCGGCGCGGCGGAGGCGCGAGTCGCGACCATCGCGCTCGGCGCGCAACAGATCAACAGATACGTCGGGTGCACGGCGCGGGCGGAGCGGCCGAGTCGCGCGGCCGGGGACGCCGGGGTGCCGACGGCGCGCGCTGCTCGCACGCCGCGCCCCGCGCCTCCCTTCTGACGTCACTGCTGAAAACCTCCCAAAATTCTCACGGGTGATCATTGTATAGTATCAACTCCAGTTGTTCCTCCAGTAATGGTTATTAATTTTATTTATGTATATAAACATCACTTAAATATTTTCCATGGAATGCACTGTTTGATAGCGTACTTGTTTCTTTTTAAACACAGAGTTTATTTCTTATAATTACTTATAAAATTGATAATTGTCTTACTAATTCTTTAGAAAATACATCTTGTGTGAATAAATATAGGATATATTAAAAAAAAAATTAAATGCATCAAATATAGAAACAAGTCCGTAATAACTGTCGTGAAAACAAAATAATTAAAATTATTGAAATTAATTGTATACATGTATTGTAATGTAATTAGAAGCAATCCAAATCAATCCAATTGTTATAAAATCTATAGAATTTCTGTAGTAGCAGAAGCTGAATTTTATCCTTATTTGTTTTTGAATAAAAATTTGTAGACAAATTGAACAAACATGTTCTAAATTAAGCTTATTTGTCTCGACAAAAATGTCTAATTCCAATCTGGTAAGCAATAAAGAGTGAGCTGGGTCTGAAAATATGTAGGAAGGCATTTTGTATTTTTAAAATATACTACTTTGGCCAAATGACGCCGAGCGAAATTTAAAAGAAGCATATCCGGACTGTGTCGGCAAGTCATTGAGCGCAATAAACTGCTTTTGTCAGACGTTTAATCCACTTGAGTCTTTGTAGTACATATACAAAGATCTGTATCGAGTTGAGTGTTGTCACTAAAAGTTTACTTCCTACTTTCCAACTTCACATTTGTTCCTGCTCCAGCGAATGTAGTGGATTTTGTTTCTTTAAAGGCTACATGATTTAAACTTTCGAAGAATTAAAAATTGTAAGAATAAACTATTTCTATTGTCACCACAAGTTCATTAGCTCTAATAATTATAACAACAGGGATTGCGAATACTAACTTATTAACGATACCATTAAAAATCGTATAATATAAATAAAATACACTAAATCTCATAATTTCCACGTCATATTATTCATTACTACATACAGACCTACCAACTCGTACTTTGCTCTTTGACTTGGTCATAAATGCGGTAATACAAAAAGAAATAATATTATGTTCCCTTTGAAAGGAATTCCTAAATAAATATTCACTGGAGCTTTTAAATTTGCGGTCAGTATCCCAGTAGCCCTTCATTCTGAATTGAACAATTTAAATATCAAACACAGAAATTAAAAATGAGTTCAATTTTATTTAATTAATTGTCATGGCTAAACAAACCATACAATCGAAGTGGAAAGCATACGTGTGAGAGTGGCCTTATAATGTTTACTTGGGCTAATTATTTTTACTAGTGGTCGCCTAGGGGTTGAAAATCGACCGTAATTAAATTAAATCAATTTTTAAATTTGAAAACATTCTCTACAGTTGTTTTCGTGTACATATTTTCGGGTTATTGAAAAAACACGAACGGTACAATGAATTAGGTTTAATCTAATTAATTATACTTAAAAGCATTCTTTGATATTTCATTGGACTTTTTGTTTAACATTGACAATCAGAATGTAAACAATGAACGATGAGACAATTCTATTGTATTTTCACGTGTGTGCGTGTTAAACGCATTGAAGTGTGGGTAATGTTTTATTTATTGATTTAATGTAATTTATAAGCATTATTAGTGAAAGATATTAACGTTCTGCACTTCTCCTACACATAAACTATAAGTGTGCTAAATTTCATACTCCTCCGTCCCCGCAATTTTCGTAAAAAGGGTTCCCAAGTTTTTGCTTCACTTATTAATATATAGATAATGTATTCTTAAATAATGCTATATTACATAGTTATTATTAATATAAAAAAAATATTTTATTTTTTTAAATTTTATTTAATTTTAGTTAATTTTTAATAAAAAATAATACTTACATTTATTTGCTGAGCTACATATCCATGTATATCTGTACGGGGATATGTCCAGACGAATGTAAGAACGGGCATTCCACATAAAACGAACATCAAAGGTCAAGACTGAAAATATGAAAGAGCATCGAACATTACGAGAATACAGGATTGTAGCATTTATAAATTTAAAATAAGACCATTCTATCGCCGGACGTATTAATTTCAGCTCGATGATAATGTTACTTATAGTGTGACATTTACTATCATAATATAGGTACTCGTATATTACTTACTCCCACGTGCATTAATTAAACTAATAATTACTTACCGGCTTTGTCTGCCGCTTTGTTAGTTTAACCAGCTAATGATAAATATGATTTTAATAAAAGGTCCGCGCCGAGTACTATTTCATTTTACTATATTTTTATCAGTAAATATAAAATACATCCGAGTTTGTAGGCGATTTCACGTTACCTTGATATAAGTTATCAGTGCATGCTACATATTGGTAAGACCTCGTGCGATTTTTACCAACAGCCAATAAGGTCTTGAAATGTCTTAAATGAAAAGTGATTCCATATCGTTGAATATAATATTATATATGTGCGATATCTTAAGAGACAGAGAGACGTTGTAGTCGTCGTCGTTGTCATCGTTGTCGTCGTTGTCGTCGTTGTCGTCGTTGTCGTCGTTGTCGTCGTTGTCGTCGTTGTCGTCGTTGTCGTCGTT
>DWDX01003756.1:0-12649 GCA_018245675.1 Agara michaeli
CGGGATTTGAACCCAGGACCACCCGATCGGCAGTCGCGCTAGCAATCGCCCGACCAACGCGGCAGTCAACTAAAGAACGGCTTAAAAAAAAACTTTGTAAAATCAGAATCGCGCCAGGATTTGAACCCAAGACCCTCGGGCAGAGAACCGAATTACAGCCACTAGGCTACCTGCTCTTACCTGTTTCAGATGTGTAGAAGTACACAGACCGGATGTCTTATGAGCGGGCACAATTCTCTTTGATGTGCCGCTCTTTGGCGCCGACGTATGCATGTCGCGGTACACTCATGCGGGAAAGTGTAACTTATTTTACACATATGAATACGCTTCCATTAGAATGCAATTATTTATTCCATTTCCAGCTTTCAAGGCCCCGAGAGCCTCTGCAGCTGGATTCGTAATGGAAAGTGAAACGTATCGATTTCATGTAGTTCAAATTCAGAACAAACAAATGTGCTCATCACACATTTGTGTGCCCTGTGTTTGCCCTGGGTGGGAATCGATCCCACGGCCTCTGGTTTCACAATCAGCGTCTCTAACCACTCGGCCACAAGGCCAGTCGCAGAGGCCAATTCTACTTAAATCAAGGTTTATTAAAATGTAACGCTTTAGGATATAAAAAATATAGCGAACACAGTTGTTCCATAGCTAGATAAAGTCTGGATATTTGTCAATGTCACAAAGTAAATTATTTTGTGCGAACCCTACTACACAATATAAAGGTCGATGCACACTATCGTTCAGGCGACGTCTGTTCACGCTTCGGCCGCTGTTTCAACGAGCTACAGTAAATGTGATCGGTACCAATCGCAAGACGAGTTCGACGTAGTCTAATCGAGTTGGATCTAGCTAAATCCGATTAAAAAAGATCTGTTATACAATTTTGATAACATTCACCATCAATCTGCAGAATGAAGTAAAAAAAAATGCGACGAATCGTGATTGAACGTCGTTGTGCATAGACCCTCATATTCATGCTTCTTGGAAGGCTTGGCGCAAAGTGCTACAGACGCGCCAACTATGTTAATCCGTCTTCAGGCATGCGTGACCACGTGTCCCGCTAAACCGTCCTTGGCTGTCATCTGATGACCAGCGTGTCGCTGTACGACTTACATCTACATGTAACGTTCCGTTGCGTACAGCACTGCTAATAGTTGCTGCAGCAAGCATATAACATTGTTATGCTATTGAGCACCAACTTTTGTTGATAGTTATGATGGGCCAATTTGGCGGTAATAGAAGAATTGGACGTTGACAGTTGTCGTAGCCGGAGAACATTCTCGAGTGAACCGGCGTCGCAAAGCATGTGGACAGATCGCAAAAGCTGATAGCCGACTAACGGTAGTTGGAGAGGCACTTGAAGAAGAATTCTATTAAAGGAGAACAGTTAATACGGTCTATATCGCATAATTGATTATTAAACACATTGATAGAGCAAACTCCATATCGTCGCACTTTACACGCAAGTCCTGAAGGAATTATTATATAGCTATACGTAACATCACGCCTGTCATCCCCTAAGGGGTAGGCAGAGCAGTGTAGTACACCCCCACATTTCACCAGTTACGTTGAGTCCCACAATGGAATAGGTGGTGAGCCTATTGCCATGCACCGGGCACACATCCAGACTCTGAGTCACTACTAGAAATCCTAAATTAGAAAAAAATAATAATACATATCTAAATTATTGAATTGAAGACAGCAGATATAAATAACGACGGTCGTAGTGACACCCGGCACGGCTGAACATTATCTGTGGCGTTAACTAATTCAAAGATTTAATGTGGGCATATCTCATCCAGAGCGATAAACATCGTATCTCTGTATTCATCATTCCATTTGTCTAGTTCTAGATTAATGGATGAATCTTCTGTACATGTAGGCCCCTAACTGGTTGAATTAATTCAACGTGATCTTAAGATCCTTGTAGATATATTTCATTGGTCGTTTGTATAGGAATTTTTTAACCCTTTCATTCTTTCACTGCCAGACACGGGTCTGCTCTCATAATGAGCAGGTTTAAGGTCATCTATCACATTGGCTCAGTGCGGATTGGTAGATTAGACTAGAGAATACAATAAATTGTACGGTGTGCAAATTTTCCATTACCGTTACAACCAATGACAAGTAATTTTTATTTTATAAAATGATAATTTAATATTCAATTTAGTAATTACCGAAGACTAAGAAATATGAATCCTGAAACTGGAATAATAGAAAAGACGAACGTCAAGACAAAATTCCAAGCTTTTCGATGCATTAAGAATAATTTCCGAACAAAAAAATCCAGACTAGTGTAATTATTTATCAACTAAGTTTCTGGGGGCTTTTGATTCAATTATTTGAAAATAGCTCCTATATGTCCGCAATAAGAACGAGATTGATATATTTGACTATCGACTTAACATTGTACAATCCATTATATAGCATAGTAAGGTGTCTGATCCGAAATGTCACACGCATACCGAACGTGCCTCGGTAATAGTCTGGTTATGTAAATGATTTTAGATGTATAAGTCGATAATCAAGAATATTTTACAACATTTAACAGCCTTAAATCCTGCTATGATTCAACTTTTCATAAAATAAACTCGCAGCACGTTGAGTGTTATTTGTTAAGGTCATTAGACGTACCTGATGTATAGGGGTAGTGAAATGGTATGCGTGTTAGCGGATTCTAGGTGGTAATGGATTTCATGCTTCTATTAAATTATAAATAGGTGAATATAAAGTTTAAATACTTCGCCTTAACTTTGTTATTATACCAATTTATTAATAGTAAACTACTTATTTTCATCATTTTCTCATAGATATTTTTTTATTATTAAGATAAATACATATAGGTATTCTATGGTACCGTACTTAAATTCATAAAAATGGAGAAGTAAATAAAAGCAAAAAGACATTACCGAAGTTGGTTATAAAAAAATAATGATAAAAAACAAAAAACAACCGAACATACATTCTGTATTTGAATTATACAGAAATCGCGGGAAATAGCCAGTGCGTTGTTAAATTTGAATTCGACAAAATATTATAGCTCTACATATACTCGTAAGCGCTACAGTATTTAATATTATTAATAGAATCTCGTATTTAATACCGACTATTCAAATGTTGAGGAGATAATATTATAGTAGTGATTAATAAAATTTTAAGAGTACCGTTCTAACGTTTTTTGTCAAGGATCCCGCTAGTTTTTGGTAGCAAGCCCGGAGGAAATACAATCGGAGATTGCAATCGCTGGCACAGAAAGCCGCTGAAAGACTTTAAAAAAAATAAAGAGTGTATAGAGAATGACTTATTCGAGACTTAGGCACTACATAGCCCGTGTATTTCGACTACATTGAAAGAGACCAGTCACATAGGGTTGTCTGTCGTGAAAAATAGAAGTTTTTTTTTTATTATTTTCATATAAAAGTAAGCACACATTTTCAATATAACGGTAGTGAGTTATCTGTATTACATTGCATTAGACCGAGTAATCCTATTTTGGTACAAATTTGTCTGGTAACTAATAAGTTACTTATAAAATTAAAATGCTAAGAATAGTGATTGTGTTTAATACTATATAACTACAATACAATAATTGTTATGTAAGCAAATATTTTTTAATATTATCCACGTTACAATTGAAATTACGCAACTGATACATCGGTACACGTACTAACGGGACGTTGAATGCCAGTACAAAATGTACACATTGTAATTCTTGGCAACCCTAGGCCAGTTCTTCCTTAAAGAAATCAAGCGAATCCGGGCCAAACGCTGAAAATGTAACAATAGATATTCGACTCTACCCACCGACCGTTATAGTGCAAATTACATCAGCCTTATCATCAATCTGACGCAACAAAAAGTTCAATACGTCCAACACCATTGCCAAACGCCATTTTAATTTAATAGAGTAACATGTAGAGTTCATTGAACCGTATAGGAGTAAGTGATTTGCACACATTTTTTGCTATTATTTTGTACTGTTAGCACGTTTTATATGAACATTTTGGCGTTATAGATCTCGTACTAGCCTCTCGTTGAAAGAGGTCAATGAATTGTTAAGTAAAGAAAAATTAAAGTCTAATCAACAGTAGTGTTGCGTTGTACTTGTTTGTTTGTTTGCATTCCGCTATCCGGTGAAGCGTTGCGATACATACCGGTAACTGCAACAGCAGTTTTATAAGTACTGAAGTATTGAACAATTCTTGTTAAAAAGCTAAATCATTTAAACCTTATTTTTATCATAACACTTCAAGCAATTTCTTCACTCACTTTACAGAGGAACTTTGGTCGAAAGCTAATAACGCGATGTAACATATTACGAATACCGGTTTTTGATATTAAAATTTAATTGTATAAAATGAAAAAGATAAGAATACAATAACAATCAAAACATTTTCATGTATTTAATTTCCATTTACAATTGTTTTTATTTTTTTAGTTTTTTTTCTAAAACATCTTAAGACGTAACGAACGGGCATCAAAGCCATACAACAGTTCGCAGTCCCTGCGAAAAATGCATTCATAGTGATAAAATTGATTCGAGTGGAGTAACGGAACCGGGTACCGGTTTGTTGACCAGTCGAAAAGCGTGGCCAAACACGAACGTGAGAGAAACGCGCCGCGGCCGCGGGCTGTGAGATGCGAGCGCGGGAAACCACGCTTCCGCACTTGGGAACCAACAATCCTACCTGTATCCGGTGGAATTTGAATCGCTTCGTTTGTGGTTAATTATGAAGATAACGCTATGTTATGAAAAGAAAGACGAGCTATGAAACTGTAAGAAGCCAGTGATAGTTAAGCGATTGTTAAGCGGTTTCGTGGCAAACATCTAGAGGCTGTCAGATCGAAGTTGAGAAAGTAAAATGTGGGAATATTGTTAAAATCATTTGCTTTTAATTTTAACACTTTTAGTTTGCGGAAATAATTATAAATATCTTATTAAAAATTATACAGTAAATCCAAAAGACTATGAACACGAAAGAAATATGGCAACTTTAATTGAACAGTTTCGACTTTGAGTTTCAGATTTTAATTGCCTTACAATGATCGAAAGTAAGCTGTAGAACTTCAAAAATGTTTATTTGAATAATCCGAAGGGCCAGTACTATTTATATCCACTTAATTTGAGTAGAAACGTATACAAGCTATTAATGAAACGCAAAATTTTTGAGGCAGAGTCATTAATACTTTCAAATTAAAAACGCATTAATAGCTTTCCATTGTATTGGATCAAAAGTTCAAAAAGCGACGAAATCGTCACCGGCACCAGTATTTTCATCAATCACTGACACCTTGACAACTTAAAACGATCACGATAAGCTTCTTACTCAATAAACTACTGTCAGTCATAACATTAACACTGTATATAAACATCAATCACACATCGGTCGTAAACTTTAACGTAAACTTTCACGCGTAATGAATAGAATGACACATGGAGCTACACAAACAAAAAATAGTGAACTATAATGATAATGAACAAATCCTATATAATGATGGTGAAATTGCGAATTGAGACGTTTGAAGTACCAAGTAGACGCATAAAGAACCATTTACAGTGTACAAATTTTAGATATTAAAATTAAACATATTTATTTATTGACTAGATTAACACTTTACATAACTTTAAATACTTGCTACAGTTAATACACAATTATGTATGAAGATTTTGAAGTATAACAGATTTAGTCGTAGCCGATGAAAAATCTTGCCCCATGGGCAATAGGCGAGCTGTTACAATATGTAATACAAGTATGATGGAGTAAACGTTTCTATTTCAAAGTTTTTATTGTTCCATTATTAGACACGGGTCTCCTCTCATAATGACAAGGACATAGTCTACTATGCTTGCGAAGTGAGAGCTCGGAGACTTCACGGACGAAGTCTGCAGGTTTCCTCGTAAAGTTTTGTAATAATGCTAGTAAATAAATGTTAAAAACACACACATATGTAACACAATGTGTCTGCCCCATAGTGCGCACATTGTCAATTCGCACGATTGACATTTCCAGAAACATAAAATTAACTGGTACGACATGAATGGTATTGCAAATTAGGAAGACTTTGGCATTTAGCAGTGACGTCACGAGAGAACGGAGCTGCGGTCACTGTCGGCTGTCGATGCAAGAATGTCGCAATGCAATGAAGTGTGATGCATTCCGGCTAGTCACTTACGTGCACGGCCCAGTTCTTTGCGAAGAATTATGTCACGTTGACTGACCAGTGGCAGCCGTTAAGATTTTGAACGATCTTGGTATATGTAACGTTGTTTCTATATTACAATTATCGGAGTGATTAATTTCTGGCACAGCAGCTTTTAGCTTTAGAGCCATTCTCATTATAAGTAGTGTACTGCTTTGTGGAGAATTGTTTTATGTCGATATATCGTGACGGGCAACTGATAGCTTTCAGGATTATGAAATCGCTTGCTACTTTTTTTTTTACTTGTCTTTATCGTAAGATTTTTTTTATTGTACCAATTTATTTAGTGATTAATTTATATAATTGTACTTAAAAAAAAAAATATTTTAAAATTTACTACAATATATTACATGTGTGTGTACTATTTTTTACATTGCTCCTATTGTTTTTAAGTGTAGAAATGCTTTGACGAGAATGATATAATGATGTGTTAACGTGAGTTATGTCTCATACAATTTAAGTATTTTTTTCTGGATAACTGTAAATGGCTTCTGTTTTATTAATTAAAGTAACATATTTACTCTGTATTAAGTTGGTATCATGCCTATTAATTTTTATTAAATTTAAACTGGATTTTCGATGTGGACATATTAATTTTTTTACGAAGGCATCTATTTTTATCACTATCTTAAGCCCGTTATAATAAGTATTTTGAAACTAGGTATTATCTTTACTAAATTATGTCACATCGGCCAGTCGCAACCAGATTACCTTCACATTTAGATTCTGAATAGATCATAAAGTTTCGAACACACAACCATGACACTTTCATATGTGAGTCGGTTTCAGTAAATAAATTATATTTCTTAACAAATTAATAAAGTTTCTAACTCGGTAATCGGCAAAACTAGATAAAAAAAAAAATAAACGGATTACCTTTTTCACGTGAACAGTTATTGCTTAATCAATGTTTGTTTTATAATCACATATTTAAGCAGTACTAGCGAAAAGCAAAATTTTTAAGGTTTTTTTTGAAGTATGAACAGAAGTGTACTTTTTTACGAATGTAGTATTGAAAGCAGACATTTGATGGTAAGTGGTTACTTGACAAACCGGGGGAGTCATTAATATGCAAGTTAGTAGGTATTCATAAGTTAAGTGTAGTAAGTAGAGTAGTAAGATAAAAGAGTAAGGGAAGTCTTGATACACTTGCTACTTACTCGTATTTGTAAGTTAATGTAAGTAGGTTGACCAAATCGTAAAATATTTCTGGACAACACATTTGAATTACCAAATGTTTGCATAGACACTCGTATTAACTGAAGTTAATACGTAGTGAACTACGTAGTGAACTACGTACAAAGGATAGAATCCCACCTTAGTGAATAGGAACTTGATATAATGTAATTTTCTGTAATAAAGTATTATCTGGCTGTCCTATTTATTGGCAGCCATTTTTTGTTCACCATTATCTGATAAAGCGAGTATGTCTGATTGGAGGACAGTCCAGAGAAATCCCGTACGGCTGGCAAGCCTAATCGCATGGCCAGCCGTATTTCGCTTAATCAGTTTCGCTGCACGCACGCTTACCATCCGTTACACGCATAAATTCATGCAAATTATCCTTATACCATTTTCATTGCTGTCTCGCGCTCTCTTAGAACACGATGAAATTGCTTGATATGCCAAGCGATTTTCAAATCAGTCCGCTAAGTAGTTTAATGTGCTTTTCCTGCTATTAACGACCGCTTAGTGTTTTAATTAAATTAAAACGCGGAAACATTTGAACATAAATATATATATTATATATTATAACTATTCAGACAGCAATGCGAAACAATTAAAACAAAACAGATATTATTATTTTTGGTAAATTGGGTGCTCATTACTTTCGCCACAAGTCTTTTAAGTGACTTAGTAGCATAAAAACTCATCAACACTGAATATTATTATGAGTATAAATGTGAAAGCAATGACTTTTAGTAATCAGCGCAAGTAACACAAGCATTTATGAAGATGCACAATTCCTTTTTAATAGCAACTATATCTATATTCTTTACTACAGTTTACTTACTGTAATTGGCGCCAGTGTGAACATCATTCGTTCATCATTCGTTCAATTTTATCCATTCACTCGTAATAGTCAGCTATACCAGTGACCACAAACGGCTGAATTTTTAACCACCATTTATACAGCAAGTCATAAATCTTAATGCCTTCTGCCTCTTCAAAGGTACGTGCTTTTTGTTCATAAAAAAATAAATATCACTCGCTATAACGAACGAACGAAGGAATACTTCATGAGCTGCGCAAAGGAGTACTCCGTAATATTCTTTGAGGTGTGTGAAATGTGCCAATTAGCCACCGTTACATTATAGCCTTAAACCTTCTCACTTGTGGACGCGAGTGTCTAGCAGTCGAATTAAAAAGTTGTTGAAAAAAAATATAGTAGCGATACGGTAATCCTAGCCGTGCGTGAGGGCCTTCAGTGATCCCGATCGGATGTATGAAACAGGGTAAATGGGACGTGCAATGTACTGTGCGTAATCTGTCCCGACATTGGCGTCCCTCGTCGGCGTGTTGGGTTTGTTTCTACACGATGACCGAGCGTCCGATCTTAATCTAAATCTTCGTATCAAAGTCGCGAGTCAGTGCTTGTTGTTGCGTTCATAAAGCAACAGATGTATATACGGTACTCGTTCTCCGCGTCGTACTGGTCTACGAGCGGCAGTGCCCACTTTACCTCATCTAATGTAGCATGCAATTGTATAGTAAGTCTCAAGACAGGCGTGTACAGAGTTCCCCTTCAAAACCGGCAACGCTTTGCGACTCTGCTGTTGCATATATCATTGGCGACGGTGATCACTTAACATTAAGTGGTCCGTTTGCTTGTTTGCTAAGGTAAATGTACGTAAAACGCCGCGACGAGTTATGAAATGGGACTTTGACTTAAGAAGTTACCTAGCTGTCTTAATGATTTGTTAACCTTTAAAGGTCAACTGAAAGAGAGTACAGTAAATTATGCGGTATTATGGTTACGGTTGTACCGATACGGTTACGGTGTCCTCGTTACGGTTGAACGTGTTATCGTTTGTGGATATAACCATAATTAGTAATGCGTCGTGAACCGCGGACGTCAGAACACGCCGGCTAAGGAAATGACAAAAAATGTCTATAGGCTGCCATTGTTTTATTTGATTTACTATTTTAATTCGCCGATGCATTATTTGATTTAAATACCGCCAATTGATACCACGTTATCTATGTAATGAAATTAAATTTATTTAATTTAATCTTACACCAAAACGCAGAACACATTCTTGCTTACCAGAAAAAAAATGCTTTTTATGGGAATCGAATCTATAGACCCCAGTTTAACTAACGGTCCGGTTACAAATAGTACCAGATAATATAAATTATACTAATAACTGTCATCTAGACGAGATATCATTTGCATTATAACCAAAAGTAATAATCCTGTCAAATTAAAAAAAAAACGATTTACATCCACCTATTAGCATTAAATCGATTTGACTTTGAATTCAGATTTTTCAATGAATAGATTTTTTGTCAAATTTGTAGTCGGTCAAGAAACGGGTCTCTTTTATGTTGAAAAAAGATCTGATATAACGTAACGTAATACAATTATTGTTGTAACTTTTGTAATTATCAGCATTAATGAAGAAATGTACATAAAAGCCACAATTTACATACAATGAGTGCAAATCTTCATCGGCAGTTGATTTTATGTAATGAGTACAGCCAATAATCGATGGATATACAGAGGAATTAGAACGGTCGGATCGTTGGGTGTAACGCAGATTATGGCATACCCCTGTTGGTAATGCGTTACGTAATATTTTCTATGTAAAGATAATATTACTTATATTATTATTAGTCAGGTAGCAACAGGGTATACAGAAAGCACCGTGGGATAAATATGTCTGTTTTTACAAACCTGACGTATTTCTTCTACAATTATCACTCTTCATTCCCGCCGGTTTCAGAGACTTCCCGTCAGCCAGTATCTGAGCGATTTGGTCGAAATAGGAAAGTCTCAGTCTTCCACAAAATTACCTATAGTGATTTTTAATATACATTTATGCTCATTGCTATCGTTTTATTGAGATGTGGCTCAATTTATCGTACCCAATAACCACATGCCCACAGCTAATCACATATGTAGCTAGTCAGTCTTCGAAATCTACACAGTTAATAAGAACTCTGTGCTATAATCCGATATTTATTTTATTGTCAATAAATACTTAAGTAAATACATATTATGTATGTATATTTCAATGATTTAAGAACGCTTAACACGTTTTATAGAAATTATCGTTACGTTGCAAGCGTGGTTTCGCATAAATAAATATTTCAATGCGTGAAATGTGAAGGATAAATTTTATTGCATTCTTCGTTTATAGCAAATAGGAAATATGCTTGTTTCTTTTTAAAATATCCTTAATGGGAATAGTAAATAGGAAACACGATTATCCGTCATCAGTTGCTGACAACTTCACTTATTCCAAACAGGCCCAGCAGCAGACGGTAAAAACAGTTGCATTCACAATAAAACATAGTCGTTTTCATCATATTATGAACAACTAAATGTGTTTAGCCACACTGCAAAACGGTAACCGGTTTGCTTAAAGTACCAACCACAAACAGTTATCGCGGATGTTATTATGCATTTTATACATGTAATTGTACTTTATACAGACAACTGTCGCTATACCCTTAGCTTTATTATTGCGTGTTCGCTCCTCACTTTTTTTTACCGACCGTACAATCATTTGTCACTACCTTTTTAAGTTAATCATTTTATAATATTGCACTGTCGGCATTTCGTCAGTTCATTTGTTATGGCATGGATATCAAATATTCTTTTATATTTTAAAAATGGCGATGTAGCTAGAAGTGGACTTTGGGAAGCCATTTTAGTGAAATGCTGAAAGATATTTGCCAAGACTGTAGCGGGTGGATATGCTTATTGCCCGCGACTTCGTCCGCGTTTGAATTTAAATTGAAATCTAAGTAGCCTAAGTTGCTCCTTATTACATCAGCTATCTGCCAGTGAAAGTATCGTCAAAATCGGTCCAGCCGTTCTAGATTATAAGCCGGAACAAACTGACAGAGCGACAAAGATTGTAAAAAATGTTATTTTGGTATATGTGCCGTGTATACATTGTAATATTACAAACAGACACTTCAATTTTATTTATTTATATAGATATGTGTGTCTGTATGACTATACCTCCTCGCCCGTCTAATGCAGACGGTGGCAATGTAAGTAGTGGCTTACACGATATTACGGAGGGATTGTATACAATGTATGTAGAATGTAACTCTGTCGTTATGTGAGCCTTTATGTTTATGCGCCATATTAGCGCACATCTCGGTAATAAAGAATGAATATCTTGATGATATTGTACCACTGTTCCATATGAGTATTGTCTTATACCGAGCGAGTTTCAGGCCATAGACTACTAGGCTGGCCAAGTGCGGATTGGCAGACACAAAACGCCTTGAGCAACCAGTATTCCTTAAAGAACAAAATTTAAATTTGTTCTTTAAACAAGATTAGTAAGTACTGCCAGTATAAGTGCAATTGACTAACAACTAAGGCATCCTTTATATTTGAGTTTAGTCACATATGAAATAATACTGTTGAGGACTAAAACGGCTGCGTCTAGAATACACGTACATAGCAGCCATATTAATAGATCATTGTTGCATTTAGTGAAACGACATTTAGTCGAACATTCCAAACGGCTCCATTGTAGCCATTGGATTGTAAACCTACGTCGTCCTGTACCGCCACTTGAGTCATCCTTAATTACGTTATATTAGGAATTATGAGTCAACGGTACAACAACGTAAGAACATAGTTGATTTACCTCATACGAAAAATGTTTGTATACGTGAAGTTTAACAAAATATGTGAAAGTACTATCAGCTAGCTAGAACTAGGCTGTTACTTCGGTGTTTAATGATCTGGTGGGGTGACGGCTGTGGCTTCGATTGTCATCCAATAGAAATGTTTATATGATGACCTGAAAATCAACCATATAAGTATTTATAAATGCACATTATGTTTTTATTTATTTATTCTTTTCTTGTACTATTCAAAATGGTGGCCATCAAAATGTCACAACTTGGTACTAATCAGCTGTCTTGTTACCGAAGCACATGATGCGCTTAGTTTAGGGTTTAGATGGGACAAGTGTGACTGCCCCAAGATATTAAGTGATATTGTTAATATTTATTTGGTTTTGTTTTGTAAGGAAAATTCATAGGATTAAAGAAGATAATAATTAGGTCATGGAGCGTTTGCACTTAAACGATTAAATATTAGTTTCATTTATTACACTTTACAGTACGTTTTCGAGAATCAAACGTAACATCACGCCTGTAATCCTCTAAGGGGTAGACAGAGGAGTGTAGTACACCCCCACAATTCACCAGTTACGTTTAAGTCCCATTATGGAATAGGTGGTGAGCCTATTGC
>DWDX01003757.1:0-12648 GCA_018245675.1 Agara michaeli
CGATGGGCTGTGCGCTCGATCCGAGGGCGCCTCCTGCGAGGCTCGAACCTCGGCTCGGGTCGACGCATGATGTGTGTAAATTAATTATATCACAATTTTTATTCACTGTAATTGAAAGCACCTCTTCTACTTTACGACTTAGTCTTCTGTTTTAAGTAATGTTTGTCAAAATCCTAGCCAGTTGCAGTCTTTAGTATCCGCCGACCTTTATGAGGAATAGTTTCTTTATTGGTGCATTCTTCTGAGACTAAACACTAATACCCGCCGATTTCGGAGACTTCAGATTCCCTCGACAGCCACTATCTGCCCTATTTGGTCAAGATAGGAGAGAGTCCCTCGATACCTGCAATCGTCATTATTTACATTGGCAACGTTCAAACAAAATTAGGAAATATCTTAAAATATAATTATATGTCACAAGTTTCGGAAATAATCCGATATTATTAATCTAACTTAGATAGTCTAAAATACATCGAGCAGAGCTTTCGTTTAGCTTCGAAAGCGATTACCTCGGAAGTTATTTCAATCAAACAAATGGTCGCATTAGGGAGACATACATATTATGCCTTGCTCCAATTTCCGATTCCCCATAGATCTTGTAACCACAATGAATGAGGCACATTACCAGCGTCAGTTGTGGGACAGGATGGATCGTGCGTAGCGAACCTTCATGGAATTGAGGTTCAGATAGATGAACTTTGATTCACTCAAGAGGTTATCTATCATTTTTTTACCCTTTTATATTGGACACCGGTCTCCTCTCATTATGAAAATATCAAAAGCCACAGTCTTCGCAATGCTAACTGCATATTGGGAGACTTTACATACCCTAGGCAACAATATGGATTACCAACTTTTGATTTCTCTTTCAACGTTAGAGCAAATGATGTTTAATTTTTAAATTATAAAATGCACATATCCTTAAAATTGAAAAGTGATTTCCAGGATACGAACCCAAGCTTCAAGAGTCAGATACTGATATCATAATTATGAGGCTTCTGCTACTCCTATTCATCACCATCATGATTAATTGGCAATGTATATGACTTTATGGTAGTGTATTTAGGAGGAACCGGTGGAATCCTCTGCCAAGTTTACCGGGGAAGCCAATGTTATCCGTTTCTAGAGCTAACCAACAATACACAAATTGCGATGTTGCTTTGTAAAAATTGTGAAGATATACGTTAAAATATGAGGTATTCCAAGAACTTTTCTGAACCATTACATACAGATTGAAATCATTGGAAAACAGTCAACAAGGAGATTACATAGGTACTGATGTTTCAATAATGATAATGTTTTCAGGCAAATAAAATTATCTCCGCTTACAAGAGTGTAATAAAATATTTGTGTCAAAACATGATTAATCAATATTATTTTGGAGAATTTTATTATAGCAAATTAATTGTTATAAGTATAAACTGGAGAGTTCGGATTTCTTTGAGTCTCCGTCCGAAGGTCATAAGGCATCTTAGAGACGTTATAGGAATTTAATTTACTCAGAGTAAACAGCACGATTTGAGATTTTCAACGGCGAAATAATCTGTTGCCGCCCAAATTAAATATTGACGGAATACAAGTACATCTAGCTTTTGTAGAATGTCTTAGAATGCCGCGATAGTATTAATTTTAATTATTAATTTAAAATTAAAATATGTAATAGCAATACAAAAACAGGTTTTCAAATGAAAAGTAAGTAACGAATAATTTCTTCTTTATGCCCGTAATATTGTCTTATCTTCCCTTATGTCTTTGTCAAACTGTTACACACGGGTAATTAACAGACACGTTCTGGTATTTAATTTCATACGTGGATATCAAAATATTTGTATTTTAAAAATGTTGCTAATCACTACATCAGTTTGTCATTTTCCAACGTCCAATGTTATTCATTGATAATGTAAATACGAGCAAACGTTTGCCGCTACTCATTTTTGTCTTTCCTTTTTTTAAAGAAACGTTTTTTAAGCAATAAAGTTGTACTGTATTTTTCTTGATATCGTAATTTTATGAAATGTTTAAAGTACAATTTCTTTAGAGCGCGTCGCTCAGCGCCTTCTCGAAGTATTGATAACGTAACTTGGCACGAAATTACGAGTATAACGGAGCCGTTGTGACGCTGGTACATTTGTGTGATCACAAGGTGTCTTTTATTTTTCATAACAAAATTGCCAACTAATGGAAAATAAATTGATTATTTCAAATAAAACGTATTTTATTCATGATAATTCCGTAATTTTTCGATTTATAAGAAATCGGTAGTCAATTTGTTTTATTTAAGTACATAGAAAAGTATAAAACTGATGCGTTTCTATAATAGACATTTTATGAAAATTTACTTTGCAGGTAGAACTTAAACCTTTTAATACTTAAGCCGTATGAATGTAAGTATGAATGTACACGTATTATTAGTATTTCTTTTAGTATTTTTATATTGATAACATATATTAGTTTTGAAATAAACAACAGAACCACTGTTTGCTGGAAATCGATGGAATGACAATAATGTACGGAACATTTGAGCATCAATAGTTCCCGTAATTACATGTAATAGCTAAACTGTAGTGTACTTACGTAACTGATGATAATAGATGGCTTTGGACTGCGTTGTTCTCGTGATGAATGTAGTTCCCGACCCGGCACGTTCACGGTAAAGTTTCGGAACACGGTGCAATTGGTACAGAGGTACTAATGCAGCTCCCTGCGGAATGCCAACTACCTTTGCCATAATGTTCGTAGAGTTTTTAAGCTGTTGCCAGACTTTCTGTGTTATGCTTTTATAAAAAGAGTTTTTGGTTTTAAAAGTAATAAAATGTGATTTATTAATGCGATTACGTTTTTAATGTTATTTATTAAATATCTAATTGGGTAAACTTTAATTGTTAATTAATTGTTTTAAACCATGTCGGTTGTATAAGTAGGTACTGACCAATTGATTGTATTTAATGATAACATTAACGATATTGCTTTTGCGACTCAGTATTACTTCAAATCTTTGTAACCATTCTTTGCAAATGAAGAATGACAATGAATATCTTAACAATAAAGAATTAATAACTAAAAAGCTTCTACTAAAGCAATCGAGTTAATGATTGTAACATTACATTGTTATTTACTTGGGTGGTGCTAATGCATTTCCAAAACAGAACTTTCCGCATATTTTCAATTTTGCAACCGTTCATCTAATTGAAATCTTGATGACAGCCAGAATTAGCTTTGTTTTCTCAATTTTACTGCAATGTTTTACATTCATTATCAACGAACTTCTTGCACGTGAAATATCGATCCTTCTATCTTTACTGTATGTACCCAACAGTATCTTTTGAAGTTGTTTTTGTTATAACCGTATATTAAGCAATAACATAACGAGTACTATTCTCTACACAGAACGTATACTGTAACAACGTGTTGTGTTTTCGACAAACAATCATCATTATTTTGCTTGAATTTTCCCATCATCGCGTCTTAGCTGTACAAACCACGTTTCCATCGTAATCAATATAATAGGGTGCTTAATTAATTGGATTTTTAGATCGAGGTTAGTTTATTGTAACATAGTCTTGATTAAATATGAAAGTGCCTAATTAACCATAATATAAAAATATTATTACAGTTTTCCGATTTAAACAGTATACTAAACAGGCACTAGAATGTTCTGTCCTATAATCACCGACATTTGGTAACTTTAATAAAATACAGCAACTGTTGCATTTAACACCAGCTGTTTTACACGATGTATTTTCGGTTTTATGACATATAAAAATTTCATTTGTTTTCAATCTGTCTGATTCCCGAAACAAGATAGCATAATAAAATAAATAACTATTATATATCCCTCATTCACATTTATTCATAGCCTCTTTCTCTCCCTCTCTCTCTATGCGGCTAAGCAGAACAGTAAAATCATAACTTCTTGTTAGTTTCACTTCCCTACTTTGTTATCTTCGAACTTTGCCGAGCCGAGCTTTTGCTCTTGCATTGGGCGCCCATAAATAAGGTCCATATAATAACTAACACAAAACTATTAATCCATGATTCGCCACACAATAGGCACAAAGAGTTGCGCTGGGTAGTTTGCTATTTCACCAAACTGGAGCGCGGCAAATGGTGCGTGAGCCGCAGCCCTATCGGCCACTAAACGATGACGTATGAAATTTTTTCACCCCCATTCGCCCGTATTTGACCGAAAAGATTCGAGTCGCGACAGGCCTCGATGGTGCCCCGAGTGCTGACACACCGTAAATATCATAATGGGGAAATGAAAGATTGCGTGCTGCTATATGAGTGTTGACTATGGATTTAGATACCTTCATTGATTTTTTCATTGAGCCAAACATTTACTTTTACTCGTTATCCTAAGATTACATACTTACTTAATTTTGTTTATACCTATGAATTATGATATTGCTATGAATAAAACTTCTGTAAGGACCTTCGTACCGACATATTACTACTTATAACAATAAAGTAACACACGCATACTAATCTTAAATCTACATATAATTTAGAATTAAATTAATTTTACAACAGTTAATCTGATCTCATCATTTTCTATAATATGCGATTGCTAAGATTAACTCATTCAAACACACAATTTAGAAAATTTCTCAATTTGACACTATTCTATGTAATAAGAACCTTAAATTTACCCGTTTACCTTCAGCGCACAGAAGGTATAAGACACGAAACATAGGTTAGTACTGCGACGCTAATGTAAAGCCTAATGTGTCATCAAAACTTCATCACATGCCTTCGTCGGAACCATCGGTCAGAAGTTGTCCCGCTTTAAACGAACGGAGCTACCCTTATGAAGCTGGTGACGGTCGCTAGTGCTTTAAAAAATATATAATTGCATGTAAAATTGTATGTAAAAGAGTAAACAAGTTTCACAACAAATAGTAAATGGATGACACTTCGTCTGTTACGCAATAATATTTGTTAACAAACTGTCCTACGAAATAATCTACTGATTAAACCATGTACAAATGTAACTAAATATTGAACGCTCCATTTATCCGGCACATCGCAGCTCGCACGTCATTACCGACCGGCTTCCTAATTGCGAATTTGATTACTGTCACTAATTATCGTTGCGCTAATAATGTGCTGATCAGAATTATTTCGTACTGATTTTCTGGGGCTTCTTTTTAATTATTAATCAAATAACTCATCATAATTTAATAAGAATTATAATTACCAGTCGTCGTTAAAATCTTTAAATTATTTTGTTTATCTCCGTAATTGGTTACGTATACGTATGCATTTCAACACAACCTACAAATATCCCGACTAACGATAATTTTGTTTTACCTGGAATTTCGGATACTTTTACGTTCAAATTAGTTCTGTGTCGTGGATACTGAGCAAACTCTGTTGACTCCTTTGTGAATTTGTGTAAACGATTCGCATTGCTGTCACCGACGTCTATGGACTTAGATGTCAGAATATCATTTTACAATTGCTGAATAAAAACAACACTACTATCAGCGTCAGATAATCCTTACAATATTGTTAAAAATACTTACTCCACTACTCTTACTTGATAAACCATAGTATAAGTGTAATTAATAGTACTCACAGACTCATACTCCTAAAGAGTGAAATAGTCACCTGTAGTGTGCTCGTGCATCTGAGAACCGCATCTTTCATACCGGAGTGCAGTGCTAATACTAATTGTAACGTCGAAAAGACAGGATACCCTGTTAAACACAAATGTGAGCATCCACGTGACTTGCGTCAGTCAGCATTCCTATTGTAACGCATATCGATCTGGCGACACTTAACCGCAAAACGCATTAGTCGGCAAACTGTGGAACCATTCAAAGTGGGATTTAATTTGCAGGTCACTAAGGAATATTATGATTTCTTGTTAATTGCATTCTTTGACGTATCCATGTTTTCATATTCATGTATTATTCAGCACAAAATTAGTTTACTTCATTAACGAATTTTCAGCTAACAGTATTAATTTTTTTATTAATTTTGCTCATTAAAAATAGTATCAATTTATGGGTGACTATTTTTTTTTAAATGCCAAAGTAACGAAGTATTTTCACAGTTAAAACATCGACAGATTGAATCCCTAAAAAGTAGAAGGCCAAAAAAATATTCCATCCCTTTTGATACCCAAGGGAGCATAAAATACAGTATCTATCTGCCCACAGTAGATTAATTCCTTACCTTCCTATATGTAAATAGTTATAATCTGTGCGAGGGTCTCAAGCCATTACAGAGGTATGCTTTCAGGAGCCTTCTTATCTGGTTCCTCTCTCGCCTTTATCCCGTTTACTATAACCCCATGTCGGCTAATAACTCATTGATCCCTTTCAAGATGGCAGCCTTCTTCGTACTTCTTTAAGCTTGTTTTTATGAAATTGCCGTGAATTCGGGTACAAAACATCTATCCTGGATGGTGTTTGATAATTTGGTTTCATGTTCTAAATTCGATTCAAATTTAGGTAAAATTCTGTTATTACTTTTTATACTTCGTTTTTCGTCGTCACAAGAAGTTTGTATTTATAACAATAATTAAGAATTCAAAGACAAAGACAAAGACGTTTATTTGCACAAATATGGGTACATATAAGGATGTTACAAGTTTATTAGTTCAAGCCATATTTAGCCTTTTACGGCTTTTCACTTACCAGTTCTATCAAAATGTATGCCTTATGTTCCTTACATAATTAACCTATTCAAATACTACAGAATACATACAAAGTGTTTCGTAATAGATGCGAGGTTTGACAAATACATACATATATAGTGTAATATTTACCAATGGTATGGTAGGTTGCTAAAGATCGTAAATCAATTCCTTCCAGAAGACCATTTCTTTTGATATCGTGGTTTTATTAATAGATTCGATATCATTAATCTCTTTCGCTCGTTTAGCTCCAGAAGCGATGTTAAACCACTTTTTATAATTAAAGAGTCCTCGAGACAATTATTTCTAACAATGACTCTTCTTCGCGTTTCAAAAATCTTTTGAAGAAGGGTTAAATACAGGATTTTATTTTAAAAGGAATATCCATGAACTACGTTCGATGATATTTGAGAAACTGTTCTAACCGTGATTGAGAGAGTATAAAATTATAAAAAATTCCATAACACTAAACAATGCATTTCTTTAATGATCTTAAGAGTCTTATTAATAAAACCGGAGGGAATAGGGAGATAAAAAAAAATCTAATTTAATATAACATTTTGGTCTTTGTTCGTGGAATATAAATTTGAATCAATTACGAGCACATAAATTGAGCTTTACGGTTTATGAAAATATACACAGCATCTAATTTGTATTCCGAAATGGTTCTAAGCATGCCCGAGGAGAAATCCACAGGACTTAAAATTCATGGGCTGGCAACCGGTATAAAGTTATACTTTCTATAAGTAGCGTGGGCATCAGTCATCCGGGCAGGTCCCGAGGGACGCAAGTTATTAAGGAAGGAGGGCTCCTCATAAATACGGCTTAGAAAATTAAAGCCTGTCCGAAACTACGGCCATTGTGCGATGGTAATATCGGGATATAATATCCTTCCCATTATTGCCGGGAGGAGGTTCTCATTTAGACGGTGCACTAGAAAAATGATGCGATCAAGAAGTTGTTATTTCTTTATCCTGTAGAAGTTTATGAAATTTCCCTTCACTCAAGTTTATAAATGAAGCTGGGTGAACTTAATAAAGTTTAAAAAAGAAAGATAAATTAAGATTGATAATTAAAGTCACCGTTTATAAAGCTGTTATACAGGGATTACTAAACAATGATCCAATATTAATTCATCCTCAAATTTTAAGCCGAGAAATCTATTATTTATGCAAACTTATACACACGAGTCTACAGGTTAAACAACTGAAAATGCGTCGAAACGAAGCTGCTAGTTAGCAGTCAAGAGCTCTGCATAAAGGCCAGAATGCAATTTCCATGAGCACAAACGGACTCCCATAAGCCTCAATATATTGGTGGTTGTAATTCACCGTAGCGATGATTAATTTGTTTACATACAGTTATTACAATTTAAAAGTAGGTTAATTTAAAAAAGTCAGTGCCAAAAGCAAAGGCCATATTAATCTAAAATAATATTGTAGTTGTAGAAACACTAAGTACTTGTGAGTAACAAATATTTTTAGGAACGATAAAAGAAATATTTACATAAAATTTAATGGACTTTGAAAAGAAATATTTAAAAACAATAATTCAATTTAATCAAACAAACAATATACACAGATAGCCAATAATTTCAAAATATTGTCTATAGCCGACGGATGTATCGCTCCCGTATATTGGCTACAGATCTTGTATTCTAATAGTTTAAATGTTTGGGCACTAAGAGTACTGAAATCAACAGCTTTAGCGTAAACCTTTTTATGTAAATTAAAAAGTAATTTATTTTATGAATCACCACCAAAGTGATAGTTTTGATTGTAAAACATTACACGAAATTTTATTAGGCGCAGAAACAACGATAATGGCTTATTTCTTGTACTTTAGATACATAATAACATTTAATATAACATTAAAATTATAAATTTGATGCGACTCTGTATGAAGGAAGTTCAGTTCGGAATAATTTAAACGTGAAACACAGAACAACAAGCGTTCCGTAGTTCAAGGCATATAATGTACGTGCGGAGAGCAAACGAGAGAGACACGGCCCGCATCATTTGTCAATCTCCAGTAATTCGTCCGTTTCCCTCTGACGTCAGCTATAATAGGGTTGCCCCTCTATTTGTCCGTGTATGTGAGGCATGTTCAAATTAACAGCGGGTTTGTTCCGCTGATGAATTTATAGTCGAACTTCGCTGCAATGGATGGTGATAGTTTATCGCAGAGCAGTACGGCTCAGGTGAAACGCGGTACAGCGTTCCGTCAGAATCGTTTACCTTTTAAAACGGTCTCGAATTACAACCTAATTTGTTTTGATCTTCGTTTTGTGTTCCCCGAAGGCGATCGTTGCTTTGATATTGTGTATTCTATTAATTGGCAATCAAAGCTTCGGGCGAAACAATTAGCTCGCTTTAAATGTATCTGTTAAATGATATGCTTTGATTTTGTATTACAAACTTATATAAATCGATTTTGGATATAATGTATTTAAGCAATCACTTGATATGATTGATCGTCAACGTTATAATTATTAATTTAATTTTTAATTCAATGCTTTAGTTGTTTTCTACGCAAATAATGCCATCCGGCTTGTATCAAAAAGAATATATTATTATAGGTTGGGTCGTGGGGGTTCTAGGAAAATATGTATTGATTCACAAGGCATTTCCAGAACGTGCTCACTAGAGTTTTAATACCATAAGCAATTTCAATGTAGCATTTCATCGGAACGGGAATTCAAACGCAGTTATTGCTATAGAACTATGAAATTGTATGGTAGCTGGACGATTACGACTGGTCATTTGTGTCAGCTCCACGTCGTTATATATGACATAATGAGGATGGGGAGGAAACGCAGGGGTTTGTGCGGCCATTGTTATTTTTCATACAAGCTACGCGACGTGTGGAAATGTGTGATAGATACGTAATGACAAAATCTATTACTGTCGCATATCCATTAGGTCTTCGGATGCTTAATGTAAATTTGTATTTGTGGCTCCAAATTAGAAAGCCTTGCTTTTTCGAGATAGTATTGAATTGTGATTGATGTCAGTTAGTGTTTTACAGGCGTGATGTTACGTTACGTTACGTTAGTGTTTTAGTAATTTTTGGGCGTGTTTGTAAATGTGGAATAGTCTGTCAAATTGGTTGAGACTTGAGTGAATATTTAGTGCATATTTGGTGCCTTACTTGTCACAGGGGAATGTTGAAACCGCAAAACGAACACAACCAATAAAACGAATGGAAATATACAATTATTTTTATAGACAAATAAAAGCGCAATAAAATAATCAATATCTAGATCGTAAAACACTAATAAGCTATCGGGAATCCAATAACTATTAAACTCCGGATGGATATAAAAGCTACTCAAACGGGATTGCTACGAGTTTCAGTTAAACTTGCGGGGGTGGTTGCCGTTATGAGCATTATTAATATTGATATAACCAAAAATCCGTATTGTTCATTGTTTGTCAAACACATTAATAAAGGAACAAATTCTAGTGGTATGGGTGGGATACGTAACGTTTAAGTATAAGAATTTGTCTAATTCCAGTTTTCATAAAGGAGAATTATGAAATATGATTATCGATGAAATGAATCCTGTTTCAGTAACTGTGGAAGTTTTATGTTTTACTGTCGAATTGCGACACTAGAGTAGAGAAAAAACCCCGTAATATTACCCTGAACGCAATAAAATTTTCCAACATGTCTTTTCTAGGCAGATATGGCGCAAAATGGAGAAATATATCGCCCTCGCTTTATTCGTACAAAACGCACTAAATTTTCGGTCCTATACACAGGAGTTCATATATTGCTATCGTTCTTCGCTAGCGTAACGCTATTTTGAACCTTATGTCGTCGTACATAATGGCTGATGTAGCTTGCGTGTTATTCTTTTATGTTGTACCCGTGCAATTCTTTTAACCGAGGTCACAACTGTCAATATTTAACGAATTACATCGCATGTGTTATAACATGTTCCTAGAATGAGAGTTCAGATTTAGATCACTGCGCTAAGAAGAACGGCTGGACATTACAAATGGCATTCAAAAGTATAATTGTCATATACCTGAAACGGATGCGGATGAAGCTCATCATTAACTTCCTGTAATTTTAATAAAAGCGACCTATGATTTGTAATTTATGTAATTGTAACCGATGGTATCGTGACGTAAAAAATACTATTACATTTCCTAGCTACAGTAAATATATTTCACTGAACCTAATAATACTCTGTTATATGAGTTTAATATCTAACGGACTAGTAGTGTTACAGAATTTCGTAGCAATAAATGGAATCCAATTACTAATTTGCTCGATTGTAACATTCCATAATTTGAGCAAATTGCCTATGTGACCCCACATCTCGCTAATAATTGTACAAGATGTGAATCAATTTGTCGGATTGCGCCCGAATGTGGGCAATAAACGGACCTCGTAAAGGTCTCTGCGACTCCTATTCCGGATTAGAGAAACGCTTAAGGTTCATGTATTAATTTTATTGATATAGTTCCGTTGGAAGTTTTAGAGAATGAAAAATAAAATAAAATGAGCACATCGCACATTAATTTTGTGTTTCATATTGATGAAGGTTAATTAAAAATAAAACTGGCGTTTAAATATTCTTAATATCACATATCGTCTGTGAGTTAACCCTACAATTTTTGTGTTCCTGAGTGATGAGATATAAGCAAGGTTTTTCAGGTCAAGCAAGCGTTAATAATAAATCGAAAATTTGAAATAATGTTGTTTTCAGAATAAGAATCTTAGGTAGATAACTTCTTTAGGATTTGGAAAATAATGTAATAGAACGGTTGGGTATTACTCGCAATGAGGTTAGAGAGCGATTGCAGAAATACCCATATGAATTGAGTAGATCGAGTTTGATTGGAACTCTTGAGGTGGTTTAAGACGTCTTTTGTATCCGACGAGCTCTTGTTGGTCAGAATTCACCATTTGTGCACGTTTAATAATAATTGGAATTGTACAAATAGTTTCGAGTATCATAGAATATTTCTGATAATAAATTAATGAGGATTTATAAGGAAAATTCGGGAAGGATCTATTATATGATTAATAGAGTAGCGCACTTGAACCCGTACTTGAAACGACTAAATATGTACGAATGAGATATCCGAAAATATGGGAAACTATTTTTGACGAGTCCATAAATTGGGATTTGTAAGTATCCGGAACAGTTCACCGCCAGCGCAAAACCTTTCCGGGGGTAACGGCCTGTGATTCCTCCGGGAGCCGAACCCGGTATCCGGTGAACGAGAAATTCACTTCAGCAGAAAATCAGCGGCAAATCGTTAATGGACCCAGATATTGGTAATAGTTTTTTGATGCACGCATTCTTCGAGTTTTTGAAATATTTATTGTTAATTTTGTGTAGGCCTTTTGTTTTTCAGTTTGTATAATTCCATAAAATAAAACAATATTCACTCATTCATCGCAGTAATTGTATTTGCGTCCAATCAAAACGTTCTTGTTGAAAGGTGCGTTGTTTTATCTAAGTGCAAAGTTGCGAGGATCCGCAAGCTGGAACATAATGATACTTGTAACTCAAAATAAAGCTTCTACTTAAAACATTTATGATTTTAAATCGTCATATACAATATCGTCGACGATTTCTATAAAATGATTGTAACGTATTTTCAAGGGAAATGGCACTCAAGCGCGCTAATATATCAAATAAATTCGCTATCGCGCTACTGGATAAATATCCTGAATGGAGTCACTAATGCCCGAATTTCGCTAGTTAGTAACAGTTAGAGGTATTTGACGCCGAACTGAGCTACACTTAATGGATTAAATCCAACGTTCGAACGATCGATCGCTTAGAGACTGATAAAACTTTTGCATGTTCGCTCGTTAAGAGTACGCCGTACAGAGCGGTGGCAGCTAAAAAATTTTGCGCTCAAACATAGTAGACTAGATTCACCATTATCTACGAAATCTATACTAATATTATAAAGAAGAAAGATTTGTGTGTGTGTGTGTGTGTGTATGTAACAAATAGGCTCAAAAACGACTGGAGC
>DWDX01003758.1:0-12646 GCA_018245675.1 Agara michaeli
CGTGTACCTGTTTGCTGGGGTGAATTATATATATATATATATATATATATATATATATATAAAATAATAATAATAATCATAATCGCTTGGAAGCGGAGCAACGAACGTTTTATAAACCCGTAAATACTTTACTGACAGAAATAAATTATTTAGGCTTTTTTTTCAGTTCCTATTCGAGCCGTTTATTTTTAACAGTTACGTGAATTCAATTCCTTATGCCAGCAAGTTAGTTGATTATGACGGAAAATGTCTCGTTTCTGGATTCGGACGTATTTCAAGCAGAGTAAGGATCTTGGGCTTATTTAGAAGTATATTTATTTCATATTTTACTTACAGATAGCGATACCTTAATGCGGTTCATATTTAAGCGTCTCATTTTGCGCGTTTGGAGTTTAATTCTGGCCTCGGATTATAATAATTATATTCTATTTCAAAAATTATTAGCTATAACTGTGAAGTAAAACATCGTGAGGCTATCTACACGAGTTGCAGATCTCTGTAATACGCTCTGACTCGCGTGAAATCGCCAATACGGTTTTGGCCAGCGCGGCTAACTATTACACGTTATACCGTTTCATTCTGACTCTACATATGTTCCAGTCTGCAAATTTGGTAGCATTTTCATATATAAAACTATATGCTAAACGCACTGTGTATTTTATGCATATTTAAAACGTTATATCAAGGACTTTAATGCGATGTTGAGGTCGCGTAATATCCGAAGCATTTTGTCAGATAAATATCAAAAAAATATAATCACTCAGTTGATAACGGCTATGTTTGTATATACATATTTGACAGCAAAATTCAGACAAACTACTTCTGGCTCACTTGACGCTAATCCCAATGGGGCAGTGTAATAGAATGCACAGGAAGAATATGCAGCTGCTCATTTGCACTTCTAGTCAATACACGGATGTCGGTAAGGTTAGTATAGTAAATCAGTATAGCTATTTAAATATGCTTTCCATTCTACCACAACACATACTTATAACCTTCAACGAAATCTGAAGTTCAAACAACAGGCTCAAGTTTGAAAAAAAGCCTCTGTAACTGACTTTAAATGTGATATCAAATTTATTTGAATTTATTCAAATAATGATTCCGACTCTATTTGAAGTAAGGTATACTATAATGGTGACTGATGGTAGGTATTAAATATATACGTACCTACATGATCAAATTATTATTATTTATAAAAAAAATGGAATAAGAGATGTAGGAAGGCTGCTTAAGTGAGGTCTTAACAGTCGGATAAAATGAGCTGCGTATTTTTGACCGTACGTTTTCAATTCCAGGGTGATTCCGGGGGTCCACTGGTTTGCAAGAATACAGGTGATCCTCGCGAAGGTGACAAAGGGGTGTTAGTAGGCATTGTCAGTGGCCACGCATATGGTATTGGCTCCTTTTTTACAAGAGTGTCACCATACTTCCAATATATCGAAAGGAACAAGTCATACTCTCATAACACAAAGTATGTAATTCTCTCAGTTCTATTAAATGCAATACACTGGATATTTTTACTATTTTGATCTCGTTTTATTTAGAAATAAATATTTATAATGGTACAGCTCAATCGGCATGGCATTATAATGGGCAATTGAAAAAATGACGAATATAGGTTTATTATTTCATAAGAATATGTCTGCAACTTTCCTCTCATATTTCCCGCCATTTTGCGGAATTTTCAAATTGTACGTCTTAAAGTTATCTGTATCTACTCCGCATCTTTAAAAAAAGAAGTATCCCAAATAGATTTTTATCCTTGTACAGTTTGAATTTTTAAAAAGTCTATAGTTTTGTGTTATATACATATTTTTACGTTATAGAAGATTCCCACTGTTCAAATTCCACTTTTCTACCTTTAGTGGTTCAATCTCTGCGATAGTGAATTAGAGTAAGTAAGCGTTATAGTTCATACAGCGTTATCTGCGTTATAGTTTATTTCCACCTTCAGAGACATCACAGTTGATTAAAAAATAATACAAGTCAAATCATAAGTACATTTATTACATAGTACAGAAAAATTACAGTCAACAATTTCACAAGTATTCCCTGACTAAATTTACAACAAGAATCCGTAACCCATTTATGGAACAAACCTATTCTGTTGTGAAGAGTTGGCAATCGTGAACTTATAAGTGACGTCACGCCAACAAGTATGCCAGCTTCCTCTTCAGCCGGATCACCAGTTCCGTGGCAGACAAGACCACCTCCCTCAGTTGGCTAGTAAAGGAAATAAGTGAAGGATTACTTATACAACCAGTAAAGTGTACCTGTACCAAATCCCCGTTCGATAAACATAATGGAGAATAATATCCTAAGCATTTCCCAAGTCGCAGGAGACACCGGTCTGCTGCAGCGTGAATGAAATAATTATTTATAGTTTAACAGATATAAAAATACTTATGTACTGACAATAGATGTCAGAGCCACATTGAAGTCGTATTGCGTGCAATAATAATATATGGTGCTTCTACGTAATATGTATCCGCAGTTATCTCGACTAATCAGCCTCATGCTCTCAATCACCAAGGATTTATTGATGGACCAGCTCTGAAACAGTAAGCAATATGCTAGTTCATCTGTGGGGCCTATACAAAACCATCAAAATAAATATTTGAAGCCTGGTTTAGAATATATTTGAACTAAACCTTCGTATTCACTTAAGACTCATGCCCTAACGAGCAGGTGCTTTCCGGACTTTTGTTGTACCCAAAAACTGTACAAGTGCATATTTATATTGTGTAAAAATAAATGAACCAAATAAAGAATAAATAAAGGGTCACTTTTTCAAGGATCATGAAGAATATTCGTACAAAAACGAATTGTGTAAATATTGCGGTTACAATAGGACGCGTGAAAGCTCCAACTACCTTTTCGATTATTTTTAAAATGTACGTATGAGTAGATGCAGTTGACAGAGAGTAACAAGTAATTTTAAAAAATCACCATGACTGCTTTTACAGCAGTACCGATGCAAACTCCATCAAAATCTTGGTCCCATTGTGTATACGGTATTTTATTTATGTAATTATTGAAAATCCAAGGAATGATCATTTCCTGCAAAAAAATGCGTGCGTAAGATCGTTTCAGTCAAGTCTGGTTCTTATAAAATATGGGATCGTTGTCCCTTTTTTGGTGACGAAGAGAAACCTTCAAAAGATGTCCCGGTTCTTTAGGAGAGACACCACATTATTGTGGTTTTTACATTTAACGATAGGCAGAAGATACTCTAGGTGTATTCTGGGCCGAGCTACAAAGATTTTGCGTATCGCAGCACGTCTTCGACCTCGGTGTCCAGGTGTGCGAGCTTCATCTACAACCTTGATGGCTTTACTTTACTTTACTTTTAAAATACAGTCATATTGATTTATAAAAGATATAAAAATTACATTAATATTTACCAAAACAGCAAGATTGAAAGCGGGAAATCTGAAAAGTCGCTGCGTATACAGTTTATCCACTGTCCTCCATTGCTGAATTTCATTAGATACAGGTTCAGTGGCTAACGTGTACAAGATGCCGGCCACAACTCTCATTTTCTTTATGTTTCGTCTCTTCCTGCATATAAAAAGATTACATGTTTGAAGTTGGCGTTTGTAGCTATCCTATCAACATGACCCTATCAACGTGATACATTATTATAATACTAAAAGATTTGATTAGGTATCATACCTTTTTCTGTTTGTTAAAAAGCAATGGGTAGATGTAAGGACTCGAGTATCAGTTATGATACTCCCAGCGCAGAACGCTCTATAGACATTGTTAACCTTATACAATTGGTATATAAATACCTGTAAAAGAAAATTTGTATCACACTTTATTACCACCGTACCTTTGCTTCCGCCACGCGCTTATTTAGGCGTAACACCTCACTCGACACAATACAATTTTTAATATTACAGTTCATTAAAGTTTGACTGGAGTAGACTCGGCATTGAGTTCGTGCTTTTTATTTACATTATGTTATGGTATTATATTATTTTATGTAATATAAATATGATACAAATACGAAGGCAGTAGGTATATACCTATATCTTAGATTACCTATATCCTCCTAATTTAAATACTTATAGAGCATTTAATAACTGGAAACTTAAGTTGGCTACCAAAATCGCATCGTGCATATTGGAACTTTGAGCCGTATTTTAGTAATGGTTTTTTAATAATACCAAAATTAACCATATGTTATCATCAAAAATGTAGTCTTACGTGATGTTTCAGTCTTCCAAGTTCCAGGTTGTCATTATTTCTTTTTACGTCTCTCACTTTAATGACTGGATGCTGTAAGAAATTCACATATAGTGAAATAATTTGGAAATGTCTAACACATTGAACATCGTTCACAACCAAAAATAAAATACACTCTTAAAAGTACCTACATCTTTAACATAGTCATCGTAATTTTGAAATCGAGCTGTTATTTCAACAACATTCAGTATGCAGATTATGTTTAATATGCAAATAATTCTATAATTATACACTTTAAATTATTTTAAAATTCCCTATAATATTAGAAACGTATACTATGACGTTTTAGAGAACTGATTGAATAATCAAAAGAATAAAGAGCCCCAAGGTAGTGACATCGAGAACGTAATAGAAAAGTTTGTGTACATACTTTCTTTTTTATCTATGGTAAACACTCAACAGGTGTAGGTATGCTTATTCATATCTGCAAAAACACGGCAAATGCAACTCCTATAAATTGAAATGTAATTGACGATTTATTGGATTCGCAAAAATGTAAATAGCGATTGTATTTTCAAAATTACCCATTCCCGCACGATTTAAAAATTAATTAGACTCATTATTGATATCCGTAAATTCTGTGAAACTTTTTACTAGCAATGATGCAGTTAGACTTGTGAAGTAACGTAGGTCGTAACATATTCAAGTTCCAGGCGTTTAGCAACGTTGCGTGTAAATAAAGTAAATGCATCGAACCACCTTACAAGTAACAACAACTTCCATTTTCAAATTCTAAATAGGTGTATAGGTGCATTAATTTTTAAATGGCTACAGAACTATACATTTCAAGTCAGAAGTGGTCAAGAAGGGCTGGAACTATTTCGCTGTGAAAGTCAGTCTGGAAATGAATCGTAGAAATTGGTCATTTCCCTTGTAGATACTGCAACCACTACAAACTAGTGCTCTCAAATTCGTGAAACGCGAATAGATACGTGTGGGTAGGACTAGTCACAATGCAATGTAATACTTACCACTAAATATTCTCAAACAGTATTAATAAATTTTTTGTTTTGTTATTTGGTTTTGTTATTTAGCTACTTATAACAAAGAAAATAATTAGCAAACTAAGATAGGTATTCGATAAAATTTTGATCATTAATGTTATTCTTTGTACACATGATTAACTCGTTTTCTTGAGTTAATTCTTAGTTTCCATAAACGAAAACTACTTCACTCTTAGAAAAACAAGTATTCAAGATACAGTTACGGTTGCAACTAACAGTGCGCCCGACTTGTTTTATGTTTACATCTACGAGTTTTCTCACTGGTGTCTGGTACTTCGGCAACTTTTTATATTATCCACTGCTTGGGAACGCCAAGCCGTTACACATAGATCGCATGTCCACGCCCCGGTGGATATGTTACAAACGTCAAAAGAATCTGTTACTGGTATGTTCAGGGTGTCGTAATACGGTCCGTGCAGTCGTGAGCTCCCACTAGCCATATGCAGTCTGTGGCGCAAACCGTCAGCGACCAGCCGCCATGGAGCACGCACTGTTTCTCACGCTCGTTGTTATAACACGTAAGTTTGTATTATTGCCTTTTTTATCTATAGCACACGATACACACAATTCGTCTGACCACTGAACCGTTTAATATGACCCGAAATACGACAGTAAACATGTCCAACAGTTTGTTATGTGGAACTTTCACATGAAGTCCGGATTGTTGACACAATGCAGGTTCTAGTGCAAACGGAAGTTGATTATTTACCGGTCTTACGTACATTTTGTATTAAACAAACAAGTAAATAGAAGATTGTTATTGTAAAAAAGGTACTTTTTATTCAATACCGGTACCTACAAATGTGTGCACAAATTTATGTTAACCGTAATTGACTGATTTTATTATAAAAATTGTAATTGACAAAGGATAAAAGGCGAAAAAACTTTATTAAAAACAAAATAATTAATTTAACGTTATATTAAATATAGGTACCTATACCTCAATGTACCTAAGACGAAGTAACGGAACTATAAAGTTCAAATGTTATTAATTATATTCAGCAAAAGATTATTTAATAAAAAAGGTAATTAATAATTAAGTCTTAAGTCATTATTACTAACAAATGCATATTAACTCAACATATAATGCAATTATTACGCTTCAATGCGTTTTATGTTAGCGTTTCGTACTTATGTGACGTGAAAGAAATATTATTATATACTAACGATCTAACGTTTCGGTCTTCCAATACAATTCCAAGTTCTGTTCTGAAAGGAGAATCGTATTAACCAGTGATACTATAGCAGAATTGATAATGGTGATGAAACTTTCCTTGCTATGATAGCAAGTGTATGGGACTGCAAAGTTAGCTTAACTATGTTGAAGTGCGTTCTAACTGTATTTTAAGAAAAGTATTATAATCATACCTTGGCCGTTATGGATCTGTAGCGGCTATCCCCATCAATCTGCACTGAACCCTAGACTCATCGTATATTAATGACAGATTATTACAAGACGTAAGTACATCATGAATACAAAAACTAAATTAATTATTATTATTATATTATATAAGTAGAGAACGTTGAGACATGCATCATGGACGACAATATACAACAACTAGAACTGAATTTTCAAATTTCAAATTATTAGCTAGCTATTAATTACAATTTTAACGAATGCCCATTTAAAGTAGAACTTATAGAAATATATTAGATGCTTACTGAAACAATGGAACTACGCGATTTAGAAAGCCATATTATCCCTTCCGAAAGTTAAAAGCAAGGTACTCTTTATTGTAAAAACTTATACAGCCACTTATCAATTTAATGAAAGATTGAGTCGTAACAGACTACTAGCAAAAGATTAGTGATACTTTATCGTGTTTCAGCACGCCGATCCGGAATGATTATTTTACACTCCAGCTATCTTTGTGTAACGATTATATAAGCGAGAGAAAACTCGCGAAAACTGCGTATCATCAATTATAATCGTTAAAGGATATTGCATCATCCACAGACGAAAATATTTAATGTGTAGTCTAGATCCTGTAAAATGTACCTATAACAGGAAAAAACGGAAATGATTTCTATGTAGTTTTCTTTTCAGTTCCTAACAGATATCACTAAACTTAGTTATATAAACATTTTATCAGACAAATGAAGCGGTAATATTTTAATAAATAATGTAGGTACATATTAATATTCTCCTGCACCTAAGTTACTTCTGTAGTAACTGCTGGATACTTAAATAAAATTTCCTGTCTTGACAGCAAACCTGTTAATACACCCGATGCTGAAGTAACTTCTTGTGCAGTGGAAGTCGGTATTGAACTATTTCATCAGACGTCATAGTCATCTACGTCAAATCTATATTTCAAGTTTATGCAACACGAAATGTGCATGACTATATTCTGTTAAATTTTTTTTTCTCCGTTTTGCTTCAACAACTTATTAAAACACTAGGTATTTTGCACGTATTATGTTAATTTGTCGAACGCCTCAATGGAGGTATGAATGCCATTGTCGGGCTAGAATGTAATGTAAACATTCTTATGCAATAGTCCCAGTATTGTACGTAGAACGTGATAGTGATTCATTTGCAGCTGCAAGTCCTTATAAATCTTAGCTTACCTATAATCCTACTAAAATATGTAGGTACCTACTAAGTAACGCAAGAGGTCAAAGAAATTTTCAAATATACTATAAATTCACATTACATTTTATTTAAGTGTACAAAATAGGTAGGGAGACAATAAATAATAATCTGCAGCAAATTAATTAATGAGAACAATATGAATTTGGGCTCGGCTAAAGTCACCAGTTAATAAAACGTGAATGTCGGTAATATTTTCACGACGGTTTGTAAATTGATGCAGTGATTTATGATGCTAATAGAAATCTTTGATTAGGTAATTTGCGTATCAATCAGTATAGCCCCTGATGGTTTATTTATATGTTAGTACGCACCAACGTTTTCATTTTTGCTCGCCCATCAATTATTGATATCCGCGGTCTTAAGGATATGAAGCAAATATTGGTTAACACAAGATATGTACATGTTTTTACACTGCTGTTCATTTAACAGTCATAGCAGTGAAAGAACATAAAATTCGTTATGAAGTTTTATTTATTTTCCTCTGTTTTACATAAAATCAATTGAAAGAAACAAATAAAAAGCGTAGATCAAAAACCTAACGTTGTAATTCACAATTATGTACATAATCCAAAACATTCGCAGATATATATGAATAATTTTGATATTGTTATGTAGCTCTACATAGAAAAAGAGGTACCTATAATGATATTTTCATACCTATCTATTGAAAAAGCTCCCAACCTACCTAAGGGTTTGCCTCTTACTAATAAAGTAGCCGTTAAATTAATATAGGTACAACAAATAAAATAAATTCCCTTTTTACCGACGAAGAAAAGAGATACTCAAGTCGACGCGTAGATATATTTTTTGTAACAATAAGGTTTTGTAAAGAATCGGACCTCAACGCTTTATAATCTTCATTGATAAATAAAAACTTTCTAATTGAATCAACTTGGCAAAAGAGTATTACATATCACAAAAATAGCACCTATTGAATTTGTAATACCTGCTTAAACGTTACGTTGCGATAAGGTTATAAGCCACTGATTCTTAATTACGTAGGAAGTTGCATTCACTACTTCACTTCACTGTCTTTCACACCCAGATTTTTTTAACATTAATACAACTACAATTAGTTGCATCAGATTCGTACCTACCTATTATACTGACCAATTTCCACAAACAATCCTAGGAAACTGGGTCGATTTGATCAAATGTAGATAACAATAATTTGAAATTCATTTGTTAATTGCGAGAGTTTTATTCTCCTTAGTTATGTTAGCTACTTATATATAAAATACTGTTGTAATAAGTCTTGTATCGTATCATGTTCGATTAACACTCATTTCAAACGACTAAGTTATAGAATGTATCTATAAATAATTATTCCTGTCACCATGCGAGGGATTTGACCTTACGAGGAAGACCGATCGCAAAAAAAGGAAACCTTGATAACCAGTTTGAGTCTGCGAGTCTGTTACACTCCAGCAAAAAATAATACACGAATGCAGGATTCCTAAAGCCACTTGCGTCTGAACTTATATTCAAACTCCCAAATCCAGAACTATTTATAGGTAATAATATCAGTTACTTTAGGTATCACTTTGGTTTTTATGAACATAATGTCAAGATGTTTGCTACGAATTCAGGGAACACTCGAGTTAGCAATAATTAATTCCACGTTTTTAATCTTTGCAGTGTTACAACCATGTCGAGCACAGACATCGAACTCAACACCGGAGTGGTATGCAGCAAATGACATAAATGACACTAATTTTTCTCCGAAGCCAATAACAGAGTTGTTTTCTACAGAAACGTCGTTTTCGCCAGATAACCCTATAGTTGTGTTGCCAGCAACATCGCCGTTACCATCAAATCGGGGAGTAGTGTCGTCGCCTTCATCTGTGCAATATCCTGACAGTCCATTACCTCCCAATGTCATTCCATTATCATCTACTGAATCACCGTCATCTCCACAATTACCAGATTCTTCACAGTCAACATCCAGTGATACACAATTGCTCTCAACACAACAAAGAACAGAGGGTACATCAACAACACCAGGACAACCTTCAAGTACAGTTTCTACGCTGGTTTCAGAAAACACGCAAGGTCTATCAAGCCAAGTGCCCGTACAAGTTCCGCGTACAAATGAAAATTCACAAATTGTACAACAAAACCAACCTCCTATGCTTACAAACAGAGTTACAACGAGACAAATGCAGCCTCCAAATGTGCAGTTTTTGTTACCTACTCAAATGGGGAATAGAAATTTCAATCCACTTCAGCAATTTCCACCGAATGTAGGTCAACCAAATTATATTGTCCTTTATCAGCAAGCACCTCAAAGTATTCAAAACCTACCACCCTTTAATCCTCAGGGCCAGCCGCAATCTACTCAGCAACAAATTCCTTCACGACCTCTTAATATGGCTGGAAATAGGCCCGTTGTACAACAACAGCAAATTGCTAATCCAATTGTGACACAACCAAATGCTATACCACGTCATAATATGCCTCCGACAGTTTTCTCGCCACCATCAAATACCCAACTTCCGAATCAAGTGCCAGGTAATGAAACTACTAACAACCAACAGTCAAATCAACCTTTTAATAATCAAGTGCCAATTTCTCAGCAGCGAACTGTGCAGCTACCAAATTACCCATATATAATTAATCAAATCCCTAACAATTTACAACCAGGTAACCAATTTCCAACCAATTTCGTAGTCTTACCTTACGTGACCAATAATGGTCCAATGCTTTCTCCGCGTCCTGCTCGACAAAGGAACCGCGTCAACGGTGGTCGCCTCAATAATCGTGGAACTAATCGTCTGCCAGCTAGAAATATGCTCCCATGTCAAGGAACCAACGGAACTGTGGTACGTCCACCTACACCAGCAACAAACCAAACTAAAAATCCTGTCATCACAATTCGTCTAACTCCATCTAAAAGTGCACGGATTGACGCGAGCACAGTTAGACCTACCACAAGTCAGCCGAAAAGGCAGAATTCTCAAATAAACAACAGAAACTACGAAAGGTGTCTGAATTCCTGTCGTGATAGAAAAGACCGGATTTGTGCAGGTCCAGAAAGTGACATTGAAATAAATCCGGAAACGTTGAAAGGATTTCCATCCATGTGCCACATGGCTTGCCACAACACATTCCGATCGAATCGTAAGTATGTGTACCTACCTACACTTGTATGTATATTATTATCTTTGAGTAATTTAGAATAAAAACCTATTTCATGTATTTAAAAAAGTACCAGCTAAGTTCAGTGTAATTGAATATTGTTGCACAATTTTTATAAATCCTTTTCAAAAATATCATAATCTCAAGGGTTATGGAAATTTTTAAAAATGGAATCAAATTCAATATTTTTTTCAGCAATATATGGAAAGATCGCAAATGGCCGCTGTGGGAAGCTACGCACGCGCATCCAGACAGTAGATAAAACCAAAGTCAGAAGAGATGAATTAAAGAAATCACAATACACAATCATAAGTAATGTTCCAGGAACGGTTGTTGAATTAGCTCAGTAAGATAAGGATTAAATTATATTTTTTTATATGTTACGTGATTAGTTATTTAGATTATACAGAAAAATAACGATCCATTGCTACATAAACTAGTCGGTCTTGTTAAATATGTTACACAATAAAGACGTAACAATCTGATAAAACAAGTAGTGCATTCTGTAAATAATGATTTTTTAACATTATCTGTGGTACACGATGTACTTCATAAAGCCATCTTCAATATCCAATAATGATAATGTGCATATGCTGATTATGTAAAACTTATGGCAAATCGCTTTGAGTTTTTGTTGTTTCCCACCTATTTCATACGACTGTTTAGTTCATGATGCTTTTAATATTTTTAAGGTCGTCAAAAGAAAACAAATGATGAAATATTCTATTTGTTATGAATGCTATTTATATTTAATGTAAATAACGCTTAAGAATGTATGTAAATTAACATTTGTGAACTTTTCCGTCCATTATCTATAAGTTTTTATAGTATAATAGTTTTTATACATTCAGTTCTTATTATTATAATGTAAAACAAAAATTTACCTTTAATAAAACATCACATTTTCAAATTTATATTTATTTCCATAAGAAACACAATATTTACAATTACTATCCCCTACAGCCTTTGTGTCTTAAATCACTTCAGTCTGAATTATTCAACTTGAATTCCCCGAATACGTATAAAATTGAAGTTTCATATAACTTACAATCAAATAGTGGTTTAATTAATAGACCAGAAATACATCTGCGTGCACAATTATTAATGCTTCTAGTTATATAGATTGATTTGATGACTACAGACTTTAACCTCTGGTACTTTGGTCTTGAAATGATATTCATAAACATATTCAATACCACAACACCACAACGCATTATATCTCTTATATGCTAATTTTATTTGCATCAAATTTTGAGGGCATTGATACACAAATATAGGAAACTGATAAATGAAAATTAAGGTATACCCTGATACTTTGTAGTCAATAAATATAGGAAAAGAAAATTAGTTATGGATGTCTATATAAAAGTTAGATACATGGTTTCTCAATACTACATAATATTAATAAATTTAATAATCTAAATTGAATGACATATAAAAATGAGAAATAATGAAAATGGGAAGATTTGTCAAGTATCGGCAATAAGTTCCTTAAAATAGCAAAAATTGTCGGTCACTAAACATAAGTTTTTCCTTCTTTCCTTCTTTATATTTACTAGACAATATTTACTCAAACTATCATTAAGTAACTGTAGATTAATCAGATTCAAAAAGACGATTACTAAAATCTCTGTTGGAAATTTCCCTGTTGTTG
>DWDX01003759.1:0-12645 GCA_018245675.1 Agara michaeli
CTATTCAACACAAAAATAATTTTTCAATTCGAACCAGTAGTTCCTGAGATTAGCGCGTTCAAACAAACAAACAAACAGACAAACAAACAAACTCTTCAGCTTTATAATATTAGTATAGATTAGAATTTTGACGATATTCACGCTTACTTTTATGTCGTTTCGCAAGTATACACTGCACACACTTGTGTTAATTATTAATTATTAAGTGTTTGTTAGACAGATGAGATATTTTTATCAGTGGCATGTCGATATGAAATATACAATGATGCTTCTTTTATTCGCCTCTTGCTATATATAGTGTTTAGAAGCACAGATTGCTCAACCGATCGTCGTGGGTTCGATTGCCGTCCAGGAAAAACATTTGTGCACCGTCGCCGAGTGTAACGATGTTTTCCTTCCCCGTTATATCGAGTGATATTCAAATTTTTAGTTATAAAACGCACGTAAGAAGTCAGATATGCGTGCCAGGATCGAACCCAGACCGTTCACAGTGGAAGGCTGAATTTCAAAACACTAGTCTATCACTGTTCATATGAAGGATTGGTTATTAAAAATGTCGCGGGAGTATGATCACGCTGTTTCGCAAACGGCGTCAGTAGTTAGCGGCGCGCGCATCTCGTTGTGCGCGAGTTACGACGCCGCCCACGCCCTCTGCGCCGCTGGGCCCATTCAATCTTGGGCCATATGACAGCTTTAAAATGAAACTAGCCACCAACTAGAGTAGGTGACTAGAAATAAATTGAGTAACACTTGGATTCACTACACTTCGACTCGAATCTCGGTTTAGTGGAGAGGCCTTGACTGCTAAACCGGAGTTCCTAGGTTCGATTTCCACCCAGGACAAAAATTTTGTATGATGAGCGCACGTTTTCTTTTTGTGTTTGGGTGTAATTAAAATATATACGCATCATATAGTATGTATATGTATACACTCCTCTGCTTACCCCTTAGGGGATTACAGGCATGATGTTACGTTATATAGTATGTATAAATATGTTATCAGTTCTCTAGTAACCATAGTACAGTAGTCCTAAGTTATTATAATTATTAGTAGGTATTAGACTAGGTTCATACACTAATTGCATAATCTAAACGTTAATAGTACAATCGCATATAAAAATGTTAAGAGGAACTCGATATAAATAAGATTAAGTTACCGTATCCTATAACATTCATGACTGTTCGTAGCAGGAGAGGAGGTCGTTTTTGTAAAGTATGTGAAACGAGAGGTACCTAACATGAAGTATTTTGTAAGTAAGTTAATGAAATACTTTTCATGTTTGATCTTAAATCAATTCAATACATAGAAATGGATGGAAAAAGCTGATCTGGCTTTCCGTCTGATGATGATGAAGTATGTTTTGTAATAAACAACACGAATGTTCCCCGTTAAAAGTACCTAAGTATTCTGTTCAATATTAATTCACCATTTCGACATAATACTACTTTTGACGTTAAATTTCATCCTTTTGTCAGTAGCTAGGTACTTTTGATAATAATTATAATTAGTTTCTGTTTGAACACTAATACCTACGTTAATAAGAAATTGGAGCTGTTCGTAAATTTTTGGCGTTAATATCCGTTTGTAGGTACATTCGGTGTTAATGTGAGGCGTGAATGCCATTTAGCGATTCTTATTTCCATATCGTCCGGGCATCCGTGGGAGGGGGCCAAGTAGCACGAATCCCGGCGAAAAATAAAGAAATAAAAATGACAAGACGTTATTTGCATCCCCGCTAATGGCCGCCGTTGCCGTAATGCGGGGGTAGATGAACAAATATTGCTTTATCCAGTAGCACAATTTATTCTTACTCGATTTTATTCGCCATTCCAACGCCAGAAGTCGGAAGGGAACTCGAAAATGGCAGCGTTTGAATTTTTTTTTTTAAGTGATTCGCACAAATCATTCCGCTTAATCGAATGACCCTGTTTGTGTGCGGTTTTCCTTATTGTTTTTTTATTGTTTTCATTTTTGCGTTTTGATCCTATTCAATTAGGTACTTACTTCACATTTATGAAAAAAAAAAAACGTTTTATTCGACGTTATAAAATGTCGTAGTATATTTATGTAGGTTGAAGCTACGTTGGTAAATCAAGGGCATTTATGGTTTCCAATCTACTATTTTTCAAACTGTAACAGATATTGTTTATCAACACTTTTCTTATTATTCTTGGAAGTCTAGTCTTCTGAGCGTTCAACACAGGTTAACAGTAAATAAAACTTTGCAGATAACGAGTGTTAGTTCATTAAAAGTTGTTTTTCGAAGCAACTAGAGATGCATTTCCCGAATTATACGAAAAACGCAAATTAAAATAACTCTCAAATCCCAACTCAACCGTGTCGGAGCTTAATCCGCGAAGTGACAACGGCATTCTGACGAGGCGCCGGAGCTGGGAATTATTAAAACGAACGCCAACTTTTTCACTAAGCCCGTCGCAAAGCCGTTTCAATTGCGCTGCGCTGAAGATAATTCCGACTGACGTCATCTTTTTTCAAATTCTCGACTCCGCTGCGTTTCTCTGTGCAGCAATTATAACATTTCCACCAACTAGGAAAACAGAAACACGTGAGAGCGAGCGCGTCGAATCGTGCCGTTCGTAATTTAAATTTAGATGGAAATTTAATGATGCATTCACAAAGGGCGCTCGTAAAGTCGGTTGCGAGATATTTTTTTACGAGGATCTCGCGAACTATTGCGCGCTTAACGACTCCGAAGCAAGATCGCCCTCCGCTTTAATGAGCGCCCGATAAACGTGTTAACTGCCGCGACCTTATTTTTATGCCGATGTAAAATTGCTGAAAAACGGATTCATTGCGCTGTTTGTATAATGAAATATGAGAAAATGTTTTTGTATAAGTTTTCAGCTACAGGTTTGAGTGTCGCCTTTGCATATTGCCGTTTTAGTAACCATTCTCGTTCTAATATTTTAATTTGTATTTTCAAGTTAAAACTGTACCGAATCATATAGGTACATACTTATATAGAGACGACGGCCCCATGGTTCTGTCAACGAAAAATATTTCAAAGGCCTTCCTTTAAAATAAACCCATGCTCGGCGATATTTTTTGTGTTTCACGATATAGCCGTCGCAACGCAAGGTAAGGTTGAGCGGGCCATGTTTAATATATGAGGGTAGCGACACAGCGGTAAACACGGCTGTTGCCGCCTGTTTGCTCGCGCCGGTCTCCACAGTAATGTGTTTGCGTTGCATACCTGACTGCAGCTCGCCCGAGTAGCCGGTGCCCCTTGACATGTTGTTCTTAAATATTAAAGGAGCGCGTTGAATAAGACGAAGCTTAAAATTAAATCTTCGCAGTGAACGATCAATCGTTCGTTGTAACACTTAGATTGCAAGTCATACAATTTTACAAAGTCTTAGTTTGATCCGTTGAGACGTAAATACTTAAGCCAGTTTTCATATATAGAATAATTATGGCATATTTTTTAAGTACCAGGAGAAAGCGTTGGTTGAAAATGATCTTTATGGTAGCAATATAATACTTAAAATATCTTAATAATTATTAATATTTAAAATATCTGCAAGGGAAACGATGTACGCTTAATATTGATTACTTTTCAGAATTATTATAAAACAGTATATTAACAAGCAACATCAGATCATTAATACAATAGCGAGCTACACGCAATTTCTGGTTCTTTGTTAACTTTGTTCAAGGGCGTAACGTACCGTTAGGGCTTCAGTCGCAAGTTTGCTCGGGCCTGTCTCCAAGGCAATACGCTTCCTCTACGTACTCGTAAATGAAACGCTGTGACCAGTAAATGCGACACAGGTAATAAATAGTAAAGAAACGTGGATTGGAGTCATGAATCTCTTGTAATGAATTAATAAATAGTAATTGGTCTTGTAAAGTGTAATCTAACATAAAATTGAAGTGTCTGTCTGTGAAGTAACTGTGCTTTTTCAATTGCACTAGATTAAAACACAAAAAATATATTTTTAAAATTTTGTCCGTCTGTCTTTCTGTTTGTCCAGGCCTATCTCTGGAACGGCTGAACCGATGTTGAAGGGACTTTTGCAGGAAGTATACGAGAGTTGTTGCTTTCACAAAATTCCAACGGGATCAGGGTTTGCGCGGGTAATGCCGCAGATCGTAACGAGTAGGAAATAAAAATGAAATACTTGTAGCCGTCATACATTACGAGAGTTTTATTTGTTAAAATCTGCTGTTTAAGGCGGGGTACAACTTCGATTTGAATTTCGTTGCTTTTACCCCCCTCACCCCCGCAGTGAGCGGAACTAAAACAACTGCAAATGTACCTACCTACCTACATCACCATAACGGATGTTTGAAAAACATCCGTTTTACGATTTTGAGATTGTACCCCGCGTTAATGTACTATTCAAGATACGATAAGGTGAATTGAAATACATACCCTTTGTGTATAATATCACTATAAACGTGTTGTAAATATAAGGATAAACACATACTGGTGTTCTCCGTCTGTTCGCTCGGGCCGGTCTCCAAAAGAAACATGTTTACTTTGCATAGATAACTGCCCGTGGACATGTTGCACCTAAATATTTTAAGTCGAGATAATATCACATGTGGGTACAAGAGAATAATAATAATAATTTGGAAAGTTACATAAATAGCTATCAGATTCTAAATTAAGCAATTGAAAACTTGTGTTAAAGTAACTGTAACCTAATACATATACATATATACATACTATATAGATATTTTTAATATATCCAGACCCAGTACAAACAAATGTGTTTATCACACAAATGATTATCCTGAGTGGGAATCGAACCCACGACCTCCGGCTTAGCAGACAGGGTCTCTAACCAAAAGGCCAATGTTGAAAATCAGTTTCCGTGCCAATACCCATGATTACAATAAATACATATATGTATTCATAACCTCTGTCATATTGGTAGATAGTAAAGTGAGCGCGCTCTTTAGAATTCACGGGACTTTTAAAATCCGCGATCGATATTAGAAATCATAACTGATGTTTGTTGAAGTGCTGAGCTCCCGAGGCCATAATCCTCTCGCAACTCCACTTAACAAACGTATAAATAATATTCAAGGCGAGGGAACATATTCGAGGGTACGCACTCGAGGGTAGTTTGACGGCGTAACGAATCGAAAAACCAAATCATCGAGTAGCACCCCTACTGCACGCCGCTACATGATAGTTTTACAACGAGATCTGTGGAGTTGCTTTTATCGCTGTAGTTTTTTTTTATGTTTGTAATAGGCTAGCATTTGGGCACTAATTGTTTGATTGCGATGTAATCAGGACATGTGTAGGTACTATTGTTATCATACTATCACGCCAGGTTCCACAGAGTAGGCAAAAAGCACCGAGTGTCAAATTTAATAAATGCAACGAAGTAACGTGTGTAAAAATTACGGTTTAAGGTCGTTCGGTGAGTGAATCGGATATTTAAATTCTTATATGATATTTGAATTTTAAAATTGGTAGTTACCATGCTTCGGTTCAATGACCCACATACATATCACAAGCATTGGCAAGCTTGCCTTATCCATCGATATTTTTATAAAGATCTTTTCTGTTACTATTTTTCTTAATAGCGAACAACTTCTCTACAGATTCCGTGTGGTTAAATCTTTAGGGCTGCCCTTAGCGGTCTGTTGAGAGTACTCATCGCGTTTTTTATATATTTTAATTTTAATTTCATATCGGGCGCTAATGGCGGGGCCGCAGCCCTGCGTGCCGAATCGCACCGAGGCCAATGTATTCATGCCGTAATAAAACTTAATGTAGCGAGTGAACTAATATTGTCTTATTCAATATTTAATTTTCAAACATGAATTTTCGCTATTTTTGCGATTCATAAATTTTATTAAACATTTTGTCGGCAAGGAATGAGATGCTCACTTATCTTCTTTGATATATGTTGTTGGAAGAATAAACATGTTTAGCTAATATAAATTTTTGTAAGGGAACGAAATTTGAGGTCAATGACCAATTTGTTATGACGCGGAATAAATGAGTTATATAAGTACATATTTAGGTCTCATTTTCTGCAACTTTTGTTATTTTTGCAAAGAATATTTTTTTAAATTATCGCTATTACTAGGCTAAGTACTTGAAAATACTCTCCGAACATTTTACATATTCAATCATCTTGGTTATTTCAAAACAATGAAATATTCCTTTTCATTGATTTTAACATAGTTAAATTTGTGCGTCCATAACAAATATAATGAACTATGATTTGGTATCGTTCAAATATCGATAGGCATAGATGTAGGGTAGGTAATGCGCTGACTCAATACGGTACCTCGTTTACGTTTGCTTACGTTTATATCCGAATGAAGTTATCCGGTACTGTTTAGACTAACCTTTAAGCGATCACCCCTCATGTGCCGAGCAAACAGTGCCGAAGTCAAATCAGAGCCAAGTTAATCCGTTTAGGTGCGCGAACCCACTTGATTAAGTTTAATTTATTTTAAAAATCAGCTCGGGCCGCGCCGCCTCCGGCTCGGGTTCCCTCCGAAATACATTATTCAGTGTTTTAGAATAATTTTCAAATTCGATTACATAGGGCCGAGGGTCGGTAAGTGGGTGGGCCGGGCGGTGCGCGGCGGGTGTATTTAGCCAACACGGGGGTCTCGTCGCGTGCGATTCTGATTTGAATATGCGACGCACGTGGCCTCCCGCGCCCCGGGGACCTCGCCGATCATATTTCAAACGTCACCAGCGATGTCTCACTCGGATACTATCGGCCGATAAACGCCGAGATACAGGCAAGGGTGGAATAGTGCCGGCGTCGAGCTCCGACGGCAATTTTTTACTCCGCGATTATCGCCTGCATTTGACACCTAGATATTACTTTTCGCTCGGCGCACCTCCGCATTGTGCTTCCATACAGGCATTTTGTGGTCGCGAACGCCACATTCGCGGGTGCACTCGAAGTTTATTGGCATGCCAATTTCTTCTATGACTTTTGGAAATGATTTCATATCTCATATCGAATGGGATCTGTCGAAGAGTTTTGAATAAAAAACAGGTAACAAAACACGAGTTGTCGATGTTCCCATATGTACCTACTGGGCAAGAGGTTTTTCCATTACCATTCGATATCAATTCGAAAGGTTGAATAAATAAATAAAAAACAGTATTTTCATTATTTTTTCAAGTAAGGATTAAAAATCGATTGATTCATGAATTTTTAGTTTCCGTAAAGTTTCTCAAAGTGTGGCTTCAATTTTAAATGAACGTCAGCGTACGAAACGATTTTATTAGTGGCAGTAGTGTTTCCCTAGATTCTCACGTGATCGCTATAATCGGTGGGAGTGCGCGCACGCGCAGCGCACGCCGCCCGGCGCCCGCCCGCCGCCCGCTCGCCGCCCGCCCGCCACGCGCGCGCTGTCACTCCATTACCGCGAGACCGCGCCGCTGGTCACTATGCGTGCTAGTGGCTGCAGTACTATGAAAAAACAGACCTACCACCACCATATAAATAATTTGAATTTCATATGTAAAGGTACATAAAGGTTCAGTATACCGTTTATTGTCAGAAGTAGTTTCCTGGATAAAATATAGCTCACCGATGTAGGTACTACGAATAATGGAGAATCATTGGTTTGAGGATTGTGATAAGTTTTAAAAAATATGTCAGTTTTAATTTAATGAAAACTGTTATATAACCAATATTAATATTAACATCGTTGACGTGGCGCATCCTTGTCATGTTCCGGTAGTAAAGAGCTAAAAATGATCTAGAAATGACATTGATAAATGGTAACTCTGTACTGTAGCTACACTGCGGCCGCACATGGGGCAGCATTGATGCGATTGTGTCGGTTCTAGCAAATCGCCGCGTAATCCGCTGCTTGTGTCGCAAATCGAGATATGTCGGAATTAAATTCAGTAGCAATCTCTTAATTGAAATAACGACAGCATATCGCATGTAACCTGTGAATATCCGGCTTGCATTTTGAAAGCATCTCCACATTGATGTTACAATTCTAGCATCTAGAAAAATCTAGAAAAATCCAGAAAATTCCTTGGCATAGACGTGCTGGAGTGCCTTTAAATTCACATATACGAGAATAGAATACGACCAGCCAGCAGAGCCTCCAGGAGTTCTACGGAAACATGTTGAAAAAACGATTAGGTATGTATTTCACAGGTATTTTGTACCCCTATGTTGAATTAGCTATCGACAAAGATTTGGTAACGAACATTACATGCAGTCTCTAAGAACTCCCGTAAAGACGTCTTAACTTTTGGTATAAATTGAATATAAAATGTTTTTATAGCCCATATTTTAATAACTAACACCTACATTAGGTACATATTCCGATATGATTATGCACATGAAAATCTGCCTACAATGTCGTTAAACAAACGGAGGCATGTCGCCTGAAATTATTTATTATTGGATAGTCAAGTTAATTATTATTAATTAATCATTATTGGTACGAGCCACCCTCACCCTCGCTGCGTCGAGCATTTTGGACGGGCTTTTCAATTGCAGGTCCGTTCCATTGCAATTTGTATTCTGAGACTCCTCCGTACCTTATGTGTATACTTTCAATCTATTGATTAATATAAACGAAGGGTCTGTGAACATTTCTGTGTGAACACTTGTAAACATTTATTGTAAGATACTTCAAAATAATATCTATGTTATTCTTTAAAGTTGAAACTATACACTTACTGAATTTCATCGTAAACGGTTCGCCGGTTTTAACGGGGTTATTACTACTGAGGTATCGTGAACATTTTTTAAAGTACAAAATTTGCACTTCAGATGCTACATTAGGTGACGTGGGCGCTTAAAGCGCCTAAGGCTTGCAAGGTCGAGTGAGGTTCGTTTTTATCGACCAATCGCTAACAATGAACCGAACTTCCTGCTAAGGTATTCCAGAACGCTATGGCACTGACTTCAACGAAAAGTCATGAAAGAACTCGAAGCTTGAAGCCGGCTACGCAATTCGCAACTTGTCTGGTATTGCAAAAAACGGTGAACAGTCATCATTGGTTGGGTCTATTTTAGATTCAATATTGTAAGCAAAATTAAGTAAAATCTCCAAAACCGACGCGTATGTATGAAGAAAGCAATAAATTGAGAAGAATCACGTGACCGCGGTGCTTTCTGCCTACACCGTTAGTACCTGCCGTGATAGTATAATAATATTGTAAGCAAAATGAGTAATTAATATAATACCTAACACTAGTAAAATATATTATACTACGTATGTAACATACATAGATATTATATCGTGTACATAGCAAGGCTCAGCCTAGTCTCCGTCTTACACGCAACAATGCGTTTTGCGTACGGTCCGGAAATCCACAATAGAATGTCCTATCGAACAGGAATATACACAGTTGGAGATCGTACGACGTAATTGCGATGTCTCAAAGACGACACGGAATAATGGACACCTTGGTGCGCTTGTTACGAGAGTTTAATTGAAAGGTTCTTAGGAAACGGCGAAACAAAAGCAATTCCGGATTAAAATTCCCGGACGCTACAGAGGCGGGAGCTTAGGTGTTTTATTTATACCTTGAAATAAGGAAATTGAAATCAGAGTCCTTTCAATTAAACCTGAACCTTCCCTCCTAATGCCAATAAAATCAATGCGTTGTATAGAATAATTAAATTAAAAACATTTGTTATACAATGACGACGTAATGTAAAAGATTCTATAAATACTCGCAATTCTTTAGATTGTCAAGCCAAACAGGGATTTCGCCGACCAATGTCCTAGCAACCGAGCATCGCGTTAAGATAAGGAATATCTTACAATTTACAACTTATTGTGTTCACATAAAGACCATTTTACAATGAGACGTGTGTGATAATAGTAGCGGTTACAACGTTGCGGTCTTGGGTTTCGTCGACTTTGAGAGCGGGATACCACGCGGCGAGGGTTCGATTATTTCCCGAGTTTCGATCTCGATACACCACTCGATGCATTGCGGGGTTCTGCACTGAGGAAGCCACACGTCATTCGCTATTAAATCGGTGGAACATGTGTGTACATATATACATATATATCTTTATAAATATTTATATTTGTTTCTTTTCGCTGGCTTTTTTCTTACGGTCTACTATACCCTGAAGGGTGAACAAAGCCGAAGAACGAAAATTAAAACATGTATGATCTTCATTGAGTCTATTTTCATAACTCCACAAAAATTGACTGGGAGATAATGAATTTAGCATTAAGCCCGTCATTTAGTCTGAAGGGCGTGGATGCTGGTCCAGAGCAAGCAACTATTTAATTCCCCAAAAGCCTCTATCTTGGTAAATCAAACTAAAGTAAAGTATTTAGTATATATCTGTATTATTATGAAAAACAAAAATGAATGAAATATACCTATATTCTGTTAAAACATTTGTGCAGTAAAGATTCAAATGGTATAACTACATTTTCCCATTAGAGACTCTTGTTTATTTTAAAGTATATTGTTTAATTTCGCTAATTTTAAAAATAAGTATTTTTATGTATAAAAAATACTACACGGGTTACAGCTGAATGTGAGCTATGCGCAAATCACTCCTATTTCATGACACACACAAATACCTATCTAAATTACGTAGGTTTCAGTTTCATAGGTTCTTATGAAGATTTATGTATATTCCAGATGTTTGGTACGATGAACTTCGTGATAGACAAACCAGAGAAACGCAACAAACTTTAATTGGAAGTGTAAATAATTGCAATAAGTACTTAGTGAGATATTTCTCTTCTGAAAAATCATATTTTAAACTTGCTTTTCTAAACAAAAGAAATCCGTTCTGCAGTGGGCCGGGTGGAACAGAAATCGTAACAAAATAAAAAAATCGAGACACAGAATCCGCGCACTAGTTGGCAGATAAATCTCCCCTTGAGCCGAGTGCTCGCATTCGAATTCGGTGCCAAGCCATATGTTGCGTCGAATTTATTATTTTATTATGTTTTTATTTACTATCCGCTGAGACGAGTGTTTAAGCCGACATTTATGATATCCTCCTGCGGTTTCCATCGAGGGGTGAGTTGCGTTGATGCGCTATTGTTTCATTTTGCACCCTTGTTTTGTCAGGTTGATACAAAGACGAAGTTGACTATAAATTTACATGTGTATAGGTTGGATCGCGGCCCGGAAACGCGCTTGGTGACTTATTGACCTACAAAACCACAGCCACCTGAAATATGATGCGATGCGACCTTTATTCGAAGTAGACCATATAGTTTGAATACATTTTCAGTGATGCACTAATGAAAATTAAAATTATGCCTTTTTTATTGTTCAACGACAAATACAATATTTTGTTTATGCTCACTATTTCATAATACCTTACATGCGTATGATGCACATGATTGCACTGAAATTCACCAATTGAAAAGCCGCAAAACTTGACGTTCACCATTTTTTACACGCACGTATATTTTACCTATGCAATGAAAATTCAACACAAACAGACCCAAACTCTTGCAGTTACACGCCGGAAGTTCGATCAATCATTTTAAAACGCGTTCCTATTTCGAAATTTAAGTCGATGCAATATTTTAAATCGGTTCGCATTGTCGTGTTACAGCAAATGAAAATACACGAAAGTGCAGTTCGCTCTCCAATGATCCGTGCTTGGCGCGATATTATTTCCATCGGGCACAAAGCGAGCCCATCAAATCACGTCGCGACCTGCGGTGCCCCCGCTCTGAAAAATTAAAACTGCTATCAAAATAGCCGATAACGGTTTGTTTTTTGTTCGTATTTCAGTTTAGTAGGCGAGGCGTGACGGATATTTCACCAAGGCACTCAGACACCTCGACTTCAACAAGATCTTGAAGAAAATCTTGGTTGTTTTATGAACTGTGACTTTGAGTTTAAGTCTGGATCTTACACCAATTTATTTGATTCGTTTTTTATTTCTTATTAATTGTGAAGTGCATTGTTGAGTCTACATTTAAATTTGATTTAGATGATACATCAAAGGATTGTATCATAATTCGATAAACGAAACATCAATAAACGATTTGGTCAAACAATAAAAAAGTTATCGTATTGCATGTTTTAAAATAGAGTCCGCTAAAGCATATGAATTGAAACGTTTTTCAATCTGTAAAAATCGAATTGCCTTCCGAGTAATAGAGTTGGCTATTCCGTAGCAATAATGAGTAGAGAAATCATAGAACTGTCAGGAGCAAGGAACGAATGTATTCATTCATAGGGCTGATTGACGGGGTCATGTGTTTGAGCGGCCCAGCGGGGCTCCTCAAGGGTTATTGAAAAAACTGCCGCCACCGACCCGCCTTGTTTCGCCACAGATTGGGGTAAGATCCTAATCGACTGCGTGGGGTAGCGAGACACTGCTCACTGCACCAGCGACGACATGTAAAAATGTTGTCCATTTTGTTAGTTTTAAAAATATTTGCACGTATTTTTTACTGAGAACAACAAGTTCAGATTCTACGAATATAGACAAAAACAGTTTTACTTATAAAATAGTTACAAGTAAAAGTTCACGGGTCACGTGATTTACGCGAAGGTTCGGGTACCCATTGGACTTTTGTAAGTTTCAAAGAAAGTATCAAAGAGAGAAAGAATGGATTTATGAACTCGAATGTAGCATTTAGTAATAATAGTTAATTTGTTTGTTTACTTTTTATATTGTAACTTTGTTTCTATTTGTACGCCGTAAAAGGCA
>DWDX01003760.1:0-12645 GCA_018245675.1 Agara michaeli
GGTCAGGAGCTCGGAGCAGCGGCATGCATAAAGAGAGTGATGAATTATAATAACTTTGGACAATTCACCACGCGGCTATCTGATTCCAAATTAGGCAATTGTATACTTGTGGTTATGGTGACCGGATCGTTGATAAACATACATAATTATATACATACGATATAATACTTATATATAGATATTTTTATTACACCCAAACACGAGAAACAAATACGCTCTTCACACAAACGTTCGTTCCGGGTGGGAATAGAACCCACGACCTCCCGTTGTGCAGTCAGGCCGACAGTAGCTGCGAGCGTGTTGCGTAAGAGGCAGGTACCGACTGGCCTCGTGGTCGAGCGGTTAGAGAGCCCGACTAGACTACCGGAGGTCGTGGATTCCGTTCCCACCCGAAACAAACATTTGTGTGATGAGCGCATTCGTTTTATTCTGGGTGTAATAGAAATATCTATGTAAGTATTGTATATATATCGTATGTGTATTGTAGAAGATGGAGCGTAGAAAGTATGAGAAAACGAATAAAGAGGTGGCACTGGCGGTGGCCCGCTCTCTCTGACTATTCGTCTGTCAACGACGAAACATTTTTCAGCGACGTTACTCGTGTCGGTTAGGTTTTTGCTTATCTTGTGTCATAATGGTCTTATATTTTTCGTTTTCGTTTAGTTTCGGTTTGTTAAAGTTAATTGTATTCAGAGGTGGTTCATGTTTTGCAAATTATATTCTTTCGTGTTATATTACATTTGTATTTTTAAAAAAAGATAGCTTCTGGTCTTATTTCTAAGAGTATATATATGTTTATCGGCTGCCCGGTCACCGTAACGCAGGCGTTCAATCGCCCAATTTGGAATGGGACAGCCGCGCGTGGGATTGTTCCCGGTTATTATTGTTATTATATTTGTACAGGCTTCTAGAAAGTGCTTGCGATTGCGAGCGTCACTTATCGACGCACTGGTGTTACTGACACGGCCGCGGCGGGGCGGACAGAGCTTACGTGTTAACGGTTTAAGGTTGTAATTCGCTTGCGGGTAGCGGGCTGTTTACTTGCTATGTAAGTAGACGGTGATAAGGGCGAGGTGTGGACCTGAGAGTTTCATCTTTTCTTAATATTACATACCTACGTTCGTCACAGGACACCCGGCCGGCTGACAAGGTAACTGATAACGATACATATATATACTATATGCTTATTAGATACTAGCTTTTGATCGGGACTTCGTCCCGCCCCCGCCCCCGCAATTCCCTTTGGAGGCGTGGAATTTCGTAAAATGTGTTTTTAGTTCACCTCGATGTACCACTACATATATTATTACACATTATATGTTATTATACATATAAAATTTCCACTTGAATCGCTCTATCCATTAAAAAAACCGCATCAAAAGCGGAAAGCTACTTTGTTTTAGGCTATGTAGTGATTTTTATATCACTTTGAAACATACGAAACAAATATACTCTTACACAAATGGTGGTTCTCGACGGAATCCAAACCGACGACCTCCAGTTTAGCGCCAGGGTCTCCCACCACTAGACGAATAGGGCAGTCCAAATAGAAGCAGACTCCCGCGGTCCCACCCACGTGTAATATTATTTTTAGAAGGTCATAACAGAGATGGACCTTCGCCCGCGCCCTCAGCTGATCGTCTACGAACTGCGCGCGTCGACATTTATAACATCTATGATGATAACAGCTGGAGACAGTTCCACACGCGGCTGTGCGATTCCAAAGTGGGCAATTGAACGGCTGCGGTATGGTAACCGGGAGCTGGTAACCATATATACATACGGTATAATACTTAATTTATATTTTTATTACGCCCAGATGAAAAAAATAAATGTGTTCATCATATAAATGTTTGTTCAGGCTGGGAATTGAACCCACGAGCTCCGGTTTTGCATTCAACGTCTCTAACCGCGCGACCACGAGACCGGTCATAGTTCTGTTTGTTTTAAGTTTAAATCAAAATATGAAATAATCTGTGTTTATTAGGAATAATCAAAGTAGCAAAAAATGTTAGGAGCAGTTAGCTAGTTTCAGGGATAATCCTCTACATACAAACAAACTAGCTAGCAAATTTTAGTTCTTTATACTCGCCTAGCCAATGCTACATATTGTATCAATCTATATATATACATATCTATGTATATGAGGTTTCTATGTATATAGTGACTCATCACGATTTCTCTGGAACTATAAGGCGTGGAGACTTGAAATTTGCCAGGAATATTTCTTTCGCTAAGTAGAGATCAGCTAAGAACGGGTTTAATGTAATTCCACCCTCAAGGAGGATTGCGGGGGCGTGAACGATGGAAAACTGATATATCCAAACTACACCTCCGACAAACCTGAAATTTGCTAGGAATATCTTTTTTGATACGTCGAGGTGAACTAAACACACATTTTACGAAATACCACCTCCAGAGGGGATTGCGGGAGCGGGGGCGGGACGAAGTCGCGAGCAAAAGCTAGTAACTAGATATAAACATACCTGAAGAAATACGTGGTGTAGCCTCTAAATCATCACCCGGGTACTCCCGCGTTACATCTGGAACAGGAGAAACACAATTATCATTAGCGCCAACCTTTTCGTCGACATCTCGTGACAAAGTTATCCCTAAATGAGAAGTTTTAAGATCACATATGCTGGCTACGTGAAACTTGGCAGACTTCGCACACCTCAGAAAATGTTATGTAGAAACGGTGGTCAGGTTTCCTCTTAATGTCTTTCCGTTACCATTAAAGTGAGTCAGTCTTAAGGGTTATCCAGTTTATCCACCCTGCAACAGTTACCCCGGGCTGGATAGCCAAGTCCCGTCCGTCCACCTCGGGAGGCTGTGACAAGTGAATGTTATTTATGCTATGAGCCGTTAAGTGAATGTTATGAGCCGTTGGTCGAGTAGTTACAGACTGATTGCTAAGGTAGAGGTCGCGCGTTCGATTCTCAAACTTAATAAAAGTTTGTACGGTGAACGCATTTGTTTGTACCGCATCTGGGTGTAATATCAGCAGTCCGGTCACGATAATACAGCCATTTAATTGCCTAATACGGAATCGGATAGCCGCGTGTGGGGTTGTCCTAATTTGTTAACATTTTTATGTTGTTTGTGTAGCACAGTACACGAAGCTGTAAGTGGACATCGCCGCCCCCCCCCCCTGACCGCAGGCGGCGCGCAGCTCTTCCTGGCTCCTCGTGCGGCTATTAATAAACCTAATACATATGTATTACGAGTATATAAGCGGCGACGGCTGCGGTAGCGCTGAATTTCAGGTCAATGCGAAATTGTGACCTCACGTCGAGATCTGCAAGAAGCTACAGGAAAACAGCCTTTATCGAACGTTCTGACTACATACTTCCCGAAATTCACGCAGATACAAAATCCCAACCGCCCGACTCGGTCATTAGGAATCAAAGATATGGAAGTATACCTGGGCCGCAGCAATCCAGCATGTCTCTAAGTGGGTACTTTTTAATTTATATCATAACGTAAATATTTTGCGAATATATTCTTATCTTCACTGTTGGGGGAGAAGGGGGAAGGGGGGGGGGGGTTGCACCTTATAAACGCCGATGCGTCGGCGCGATGGTCCCCGCACCCCCCGCGCCCTTCAAGCGCGCGAAACTGGCATTCAATCGGTCCATCCTACACAAAGGTCACTGATAACTGATAAACTCGCAGAGAAAGCGTGTGCACTATGGGAAAAATATCACAACCCTGCACAGCGCGAATTAAAATACACCCTATCTCTTGTACACTAAAGTTGAAAATAAAACAGATCCTTCAATCATCATTTCAAATAAAAAAATTAATTCCTACGAAAATATAGTACATAGCAATGTTGCACATAAATCATGACGTTTAATGTGGTCATGCAATTTGGACTCTATCGTTAGGAAATAAGGTTGGAATTAGTTTGCTTGGTCAATTTTCTAAACGTTATCTATGTGGCTGCAAACAGTCGTATCGTTCTGTTTTAGGATTTCCGCTGGATAAGGGTTGTTTTGGACTTTTTGGTCCCGGTCATGTTAACGCTGATATATTATTGAGTTTGCCAAGATTATTAATAAGTTTCCAATCTCTGTGAAAAAAGGCCCTTATCGACAAGGTTGTTGCGATGCGGCGTCGCACCAGTGTTGGGTACAGGCTCTAAGGTGTATTTCTGGTGGATACTTAACCAGAATTGCGCCCAATGTGGTTTGATTCTGGCCGACTGCGTTCACAATGTGGATGTAAAAAATATACTTTGTGTAAAAGAGAGTATCGGTGTAAAAATGTGAAAGGGTAAATTTGCATTGTAACCAGATATACAATGCAAATGTTGATGTAGATGTAGGTGTCGAGGGAGAACTAGACTGTCCTATCTCGACCAAATAGTTAAGAAACTGGCTCTGTCAAGAGTCAAGAGAGTGATGAATGTACAAGCACGTCAGGTTCGTAATAAGGACAGAGATATTTGGCACTCGGTGCGCCCTGCCCACCCCGTCAGGGACCTGGCGTGATGGGATAATAATGATAATAATAAATTCGTAATAAGAGGCGCCGGTAATGATGGTTTTACCTCCAGACAGTTAAAGATAACACGCTTGTTTGATATTGACAGTGAGACGCGAGCCGGCGGGCGCCTCGGAACAGAGAGGTCGCGCTGTTCGGGTAACTTGCGACACCTTATCTCGTCGTGTATTTTTAACATATTTTAGTATCTCAATACACTCACCGATAGCTGTAAGCGGTGTTTATTGTTTTTACGTTTTTATGACGCGGCTCGAGCGCTCGCGAGTCGGGGAAAACCGAGAGAAGTTGTTTAGACTCAATGCCATTCATTAATAATAATAAAAATATCTAAGGAGACCCTCTCACGGGCATCCGATCCCAATCTAGACAGAGGCTGCACTATGAGGATTATGTAAATACAAAGTATATGATAGTTATATATATATTTTTATTACACCTAACCAAATGTGCTCATCACTCAAATGTTCATCTGATGGGAATCGAACTCTCGAGCTCCGGTTAAGCCGTCAGGGTCCCTAGCAACTAGACCAAGCAATGGACGAATTCCGGGGCCAGGAGTAGCTGATGTAGCTTGACTGAAGGCTGACATGTAAAAGGCTTCAGTGCGACGAGGAATGTGGAACGGAATCCAATTAGCCTCTGTCGGTATGTCGCGCAGCAACACTTTGGGAACACGTTCGATGAGTTATTGCTATTGATATGCAGTTTTAATGATTCCTATGGTAGTGGTTTTCCATATTATGTCTGGTCTGCTGATCCGCTCTTGGCCGGCGTGGTACATAGTGGCTTACAAACATTCTCAATATGATAGGAGACCCGTCTCCAGGAATAGTTAAAGGGTCGAAAAAATAATTATAGCGACGAGAATGCCCTCTTTGAAGATTGACGTTCACCACGCGGTAGACGGGAGCAGCAGCTGGCGGTAGACCGCCCAGTGCCCACGGACGGGCACGAGCACGTTTAGAAGCACGTCAGGTTTGTAAGAACAAAGATATTTGGTACTCGGTGCGCCCTGCCTACCCCGTTAGGGACCTGACGTGATGGTATTATTACAATATATAAAGACCAAATCTTCCAAGGGGTTGAATATTATTACATTTTTGTTTACATAATACTCGAACGATGTATAGATGTGAAAAACGTAATTTTTAATACTGGCATCATTTATGTTTGTTCATAATTCAAAAACTTAAGGAAATCGATATTATTATTAGGCCAGTAGACTTGTAACGTCTTTATATGTACCCATATCTGTGCAAATAAACGTCTTTGTCTTTGCCGATATCTTGGAATTGTCACCCCACTCACACCCCACCGGTGGGCCACCTCGGCGCCGTCGGACGCACGATCTCCGTCAGGAACGCACACAACCGCTTAACTTTGTGTTACAAAATCGCGTTCAACATCCAATCTGCCAGATTATCTAGAAAGTATCGACGTAAGTACCGACCGTTTAAAGCTCAACAATACGTCCCCGGGCGAGTCGTTCAAACGTCATTAATATTAATAGTGTACGGGTTACATTCCAAACGTCACAACTCGAATGTGGAACCGGTCGCGGCCAGAGATTCGTGCTCGGGTTTTGTGATCACACTGAACGCGGTGCACGCAATGGTCATTGTATTAAACGCGAATGCAAAACTTACATAACTAAAATGACATAAATAATTTATTGATAAATAACGGTGCATTTCATTATTTATAACTGAATCTATTAAATAAAGGTGCTCTCGACCCGCCTCCCGCACGGCTCGCTGCCCATTCGATCGAAGTAACCGTTATTATTCTATACATAACAAAACCAGCACTAAACAAACTGTAACGGTGGCAATGTCTCGATGCTATCAGCTCTGTGGTCCGACCGATTACGATGTGAAGGGCCGCCGCAGGGCCGCCGTGGGCCCGTGCGTGGATTGTTGAATTATTACAAATGGACTTTGGACCGCACCACCGTGGGCCCGATTTCTAAATTGATTCGTTAAATTTGATTTGCTCGAGACACTTATACGTAGCGGTGCCGGGCCCGGCGGTCATTTCAACTCAAGTCCGGGGTTCGGATCTCGACACGCGCTAACGGTTTAGGAAGTAACGTGAGGTATGGTTTTTATTTACTCGTTCCTATGACGAGAAAGATGTTTATTTGCATAAATATGGGCATATTTTAAGATTTTACAGTATTCCTACAATAGTTTAATCCATATTCTACCCTACGGCGTACAAATTGAAGAAATGCAATTAAAATTATAATTATTTATTTATTTTTAGTAATTATTACACTAAAACGATCCAAGTCACTGTTGTTCGACTGCACGATACGGGTCCGCTCTCACGAAGAAAGTCTAGGAAGACGACGAGACCGACGAGAGAGACGAAGCAGTCCATACACTACGCGTAGGAATATTACAACTGCCGTAATAATCTCGGGTTATGGGTTAATCGAATAAAAGAAGGAGATAGGAGGAGGGGCAGGTAATTAAATGAACCGATAAGGAAACTGGTCACCTCGATGCGACACAAATATTAGGTCGACGCTCCCCCGCCGCGGACCTGCCGACGTCCGAACGAAACGAACCGATTGACTTCTTGGCCTCGGTTTGGTGGATGTTTTTTCGACCCTTTTGTCGGTCCACCGCCGGACCGGGTCTCCTCTCGTGCTGAGAGGGATTTAGGCCATTGTCCGCCACGCTGGCCGAGTGCGGATCGCTAGACTTCACACACCTCAGAAAATATTATATAATTAATAACATCTCTGCGGTGTGCGGGTTTCCTCGCGATGTTTTCCTTCACCGTTATAGCGAGTGATATTTAAATTTCACTTATAAAACGCACGTAATAAATCAGAGGTGCGCGTCGGGATCGAACCGTACCGCCCGGAGTGGGAGGCTGAATTTAAACCACTAGGCCATCGCTGCTTTTTACTTTTTACTACTGTTTGGTGGTTAGGAACCCTGATTTCGAAATCGGACGTAGGTTTGACTCGGTTAGGTTGAAGGAAAACATCACGAAGATACCTACGGGCATTAGGAATTCTGTAATATTTGGGGTGCGTGAAGACAGCCAAGCCGCACTTGGCCAGCGTGGTGCGCTATGACGCTAAACCACGTAATATTTGTCGGAATGAGTTTAGCCATTATAATAACCATGTGTAGCGCGTACTCTGAACACGATGACCTAATGAAGGACAACAGAATTACTTCCTACATTTAGTTAGGTATACTGACCAAATACGGATGTTTTCGTCACGCGAAGGTGCCGCGCCGTCACAATAGAACCTTCGACTACACGTCGACAACTAATTCACATACAGCCTCCAGACGTTCACAGCTCAATCTCAAATCATCAGTCTACCAATCAATTTTGTAATCCTCATTGAAAAAAATATCTATGTCGACCCCCGTTATACGCACGCATGCGGGCGAGACCCGCACGCGTCACCCGCGGCGCAGGAAAGAGACCCTAAACGTTTTAAATGTTATTAAACACATTTATTTAAATTTCAATCTAGTTAGTAAATAATCATAATTTTCATATGTCACATTTGTACTCCACAAATGGTATAAAGATTGATCTTACAATTATGTTACATGTTTGAGTGTTTTTAACAATATTCGAGGCCGACCTCGTGCCCAGCGCTGGGATACAAGACGCTTCTACGTCCAACGGGGATATCTAGTTGTTCGATAATAATCTATACTAATATTATAAATGTGAATGTAAGTTTGTTTGTTACTCTTTCACGCGAAAACCACGATCATCACGAAACTTTGCACACGTGTTCTTGGGGGTATTAGAAGTACCATAGGAACATTTTAAGAAAAAAATTTTTTTTAGCTTTTGTACGCGACTTAGTCCGCGTGGAATAGTGACTTTAGGCAGCATTTTAATTTCCTAGGATACTTTTATTACAAAAGACACTATTCCACGCGGACGAAGTCGCGGGCAAACGCTAGTAAGCAATAAAAACATCGCGTATCTCCGGTCCCAGTGATGAGTAACACGCGTTATGTATACGCTTGGATATTATAAATATCGATGTACCCACATAGTGCAACTGGACACTGCGACCGCAGCGGCCGGCAAGGTCGGGGGATGAGGCTTAGATGTTGCATGTGGAGGGCGGGTCGGACCGCGCCACGCGACGTTCCTTCAATACGTGACGTGGATTTGGCAATATTACGACATACACCCCTTTCCCCCCGGTCCACGGCAGCCCGAAGGACGCACAAAGCCGAAGTACGATGACTAGAACGTGACCTTCATTGAGAGTATGTATGCACCGCGTAATTGATAAAACAATTTCAATTTCAATTCTCCCCTCTCCTCCCGGTAAGAGTCTCGATCTCCCCCCCAATCGCAAATGAGCATGATCGAGTTGGGTTCTTGCAGAAAGTAAACATGATTACTTTTATAACTAGAGTGGATTGTCCGACGATTTGTGAATCAGAATACAGCTAGGGTATCTGATGCGTGTCGTAACAGGCAACGATAAAACGGCTTTCGGGGGCTGACAGCGGGCTGCGCTGGAGCCGACCGTCCCGCCAGCGACCCTGTGGAGGACCGGAGATCCACGTGACGGTTGCGGGTTCTATCCCGTCCCATGGTTTACTAAACAATGATCTATATAAGTAAGACCAGGTTAAAATCAAATGGCCGTGTGTGAAGCTGTAGTAATATTATGTTTGTTATAAAAATATTTCCGAATACCACGAGATCCAGTGTTGCGTGGTGCGCGTGTCTCGAGCACGCCGCGGCCGCGTGCGCGCCCAGATTGACATTCGGTGGAAGTGCCCCGACCGGAGTAGCGGCGCGTGCACATACTACAATACGATTTAGCATAGTCCCTCACTTATTACACGAGCAGCGTATTAGTACGTTCCTTCAGCTGGTACGGAGCGGGGAGGGGGTGGGGGGTCATACACACACATACACACACACGCACGCACACTAGATAGAGCCCGTACTGGACCGAGCAGCTGGTAAATAATGAAAAGAGCACTCCTTCAAAGCCTACAACGCACCGACTCCTCCGGTGTTACAAGTGTCCGTTGCCGACGGTAACCGCTCACCATCAGGTGGCCAGTCTGTTCGTTTGCCGGGTTCATTTTGGATTACAAAAAAAAACGATTTACAATATACAGCTGTCATGCTGTCGCTAAGTGAAGAGTACAGTGGATACCGGCGGCGTGCGACGGTGTCGTCGGCGCGGACGGTGTACAAGCGGCCTAAGGACGCTCGACAACAGCGGCGGCGTGACATTGTTGAACGAGGTCCCGGTCCACCGGGCCGCGCTCTCTTCGCTGTTTCAACACCGACCGGGCGACCGGCCCCGCGGTCGAGCGAGACTCGGACTGCAAAACCTAATGTCGCGGGTTCGATTACCGTTCGCTAATATTTGTGCGTGCAGCGCATTCGTTTGTTGTGTCCGACCGTAATAAGAATATCTACATAAGTATTATATCGTATGTATATTTGCATGTTTGTCAGCTGTCCGGTCACCATTACACGGGTCGCTTGTCTGACTTGGAATCGGACAGCCGCGTGTGGGATTGTCCCCAATTATTAATTATTATTATCTACATACTACTACTAATACTTAAACATGTCCCAATGTTAGTTCTGTACCACTTTGTTTAACACTCGAAGTACGATCACGATGCGACACTCGCGCCCCCCCCCCCTCCTACCCCTCCTCCGCGCCCCTCCGCTGACAAAGTATATAATATAGTTAGCGCGTACTGGCGAAGTACATTGGAGAGGTGTCAATATTGGTTTTAGCGGTTTCTGGTACTTTCTACGGCGCCGCCGCCGTCTCCGCGCTTGGATCGTCTGTGTGTGTGTGTGTGTCAGCATTCCGATTTGAAATCCAGTAAATATGCCTACTTGCAAGTACAAAAATTTTGATGGACTTATGACAACGGAATCAGTATGAAAACACAGACAGACACTGTGATTATGTTAATATGTATAGATTGTATGTATATAGTGTATAGTAAATGCACAGACGGAAATATCGCGTTCTGGTTCGGTTGATGTCGCCATTACTATCTATACAAATAAACAAAATTGCAATGTCTGTACGTAATATTACAATAAACGCTTTTCATTAAATGCATATGTATGTATACACGGTCTGTTTGTTTGTTCCAGCTAACCTCTGAACGGCTGGACCGATTTTGACGAGACATTCACTGGCAGATAGCTGATGTACTTAGGCAAGTTTTATTTCAGAATTATCGAAATAATTAAATTGAAACGCGGACGAAGTCGCGGGCACGGCCGGTCATTAATATTGTTCCTATTACACTGTTCAAACGTGAACATGTTAATGTTACAAAATAAAGCCACGAATTTACAAACAAATAAAATGCACAGAACGAGGATGCATTCCAAGTATACATTGTGTCTTTTTCTTTTTATAGAAACCGACGTGACCTTTCCAAAATGTCGCCAAAACCAGCGATCAGCCGCATAGAAAAAAGCTCGGGGCGGATATGGGAGAGACGAGTGGACCCATTTTTACAACGACGTTACGTCGGAGCGGTGGGGCGCGGGGTGTCCACCGAACAAAAATTGCCAACTTTTGTGTTGTCAACACGTGTTGGTAACAAAAGGTGGCAATTTTTGTTCAGCGGGGACCTACCTCCGGCTCATCAACTGTCTCCGCACCAAAAATCACATCGATCCGTCGGTCCGTTTTAACGTGACGTAATGACATACACACTTTCCCATTTATAATGGTGGCATAGATTTATGAGGACCCCGATGAATGCAGAAGCCCGCCGGGCCTGTAACGACGGAGATATTCTCTCTCTCGCTCTCGATGCGCGCCGCCCACCCCGCCAGGAGCCTGGCGGTACGGTAGGACACCCAGTCCTAGAAGAACTTCCTTCTCGTTCAACTCTAAAAGCGATGTAGCATGTAGATGTGTATTGAATACTAGCTTTTGTCCGCGACTTCGTTCGCGTGCAATAGTGAGTTTGGGCAGCATTTTAATTTCCAAGGATACTTTTATTGCAAAAGACACCATTGCACGCGGATAGTAATTGCCTATATCGATCAGTGATAAAGTGGCATTCAAATGATGAAAGAATTTTTGAAATCGGTCCAGTAGTTTTGAGCTTATTCGCTACATACCCACACACATACAAATCTTTCCTCTTTATAATATTAATCATAGATGACGCAAGGCCTCCGCGTCCCTCCAGTTCGCTCCAGGTCAAAGAACTTCGATCCAATGTTTGACATTTCAAAAAAACAAAATGGCGTCGTCTTTATTGCCGCTCTGGTTATTAATAGTTATCACCGTTTTAACTATTTAATTTTAATGTGATACCGTTTTAGATATATTATTGGTAGTGTTTGATTCTTACTTGTTTTAATAATTAATGAAGCTCGATATGCATTATAATGCACACTAGTATTTCAAGCGTGGTTTGTTCTTGTTTAGACATTATTGAGAGCTCTCGGTTTCTTCAGAATATATTTCATTATCGTTAGTTATAACGAGTGATCTCTATGATAAAAATGCCTTTCAGTTTTAGATAGAACCTGGTTAATAAAATAAATATGCATTTATGTGGTTTTCGAAATTCAATGTCTGCGCGAGCAAAGTCGCGGGCAAATCCTAGTGAGACAATTTTTAATACAAATGTTTAGTTCCTAATACCGTCTAGTGGCTCTTGGACTTAAACGAGTAGTGATTTTAAAATCACGCTACGATTTTATAGATATTTATAGATTAGATATAAATAGTTGCGGACGGCGGCGGGCGGCAGACGCTCCTTTGGAATTTCCATAAAATCCCTACTAATATTATAGATGTGAATGTAAGTTTGTTTGTTACGCTTTCACGTGAAAACTACTTGACCGGTCGTCGTGAAACTTTGTACACGTATACGCTTGGGGGTATTAGAAGTAACATAGGATATTTTTGAAGAAAAAAAAATTTTTTTTTTCCTTGTCCGCGACTTCGTCCGCGTGGAATAGTGACTATAGGCAGCATTTCAATTTCCTAGGATACTTTTATTGCAAAAGATATAATTCCACGCGGACGACGTCGCGGACAAGAGTTAGTAAATAATAAAGTAAAGATGCACAGAACGAAGCTGCCTTCAAGTATCAATCGTGTCTCCATCG
>DWDX01003761.1:0-12644 GCA_018245675.1 Agara michaeli
CAAGGATAGAGTTATTTGGCACTCGGTGCTTTCTGCCTACCCCGTTAGGGACCTGGCGTGACGGTATGTATGTATGTTTTACTTCGGAGAAAATTATTCTTAAAATGTCTACTTTATTTATGATCAATACGAAGACAATAATAACTGTCCATAAAATAATTCCTTGTGATATTTTATTATCAGATAAAATTAAAGAATCCAATTCTCCCAATTGTTTTCGTCATTATCGTAAAATAGGTGCTTTCGTCGTACCTATAACTTGGATGTGTCGCAGCGAGGTCAATAAACTCACACTCTTCGGGGACATTCGTAATTAAACTTTTTCCATTGTCCTTACTTCTGGGAACGAAGACAATAATACGTAATCGTTTCGTCCCCTTTTTCTATCCTGCTATTAACTCAATTGTTCAAATTAAATTTTGATAGTCGTTTAGTTTTTGTCTCGGTCGGTAGGTACATTCATTTTAGACACATAAACAAAGTAAGAAATTGATATTCGTCAATTCGCCGTATGCAAGTGAACTCGAGCGCATTGAATGGAACAGGATTGTTGACTTATGTCTATAACTAATCCTATCATTCGTTCAACCATTTCGTCTATCTATAACTGGTCAACGTCCTTACGTAGTAAGATTAATACGGTTGTTTTGGTTTGCTGTCGTTTTATTATAAATGGCAAAAGGAGAAAAAATTTGGTAGGTTTTATGTTAATTGTACAAATTAAAAAAGTAACTAACCGGAATTATAAAAAATCATAAAAGTGCTCAGGTCAGACACATTTATGTAAACTAGTGGGGTCATCTAGGGGTCGAAAATCGACCGTAGTTAAATTATATCAAATACTTTTAAATTTGAAAACATTCTCTACAATTTTTTCTGTGTATAAATTTTTGGGTTATTGAAAAATCACTAACGGTACAATAAATGAGGTTTAAGTTAATTAATTAAACTTAAAAGCATTCGTTGACATTACATTGGACTTCTTGTTTGACATTGACAATCAGAATGTAAACAATGAACGATGATACTATTTTATTGTATTTTCACGTGTGTGCGTGTTAAACGCATTGAAATGTGTGTAATGTTTTACTTATTGATTTAATGTACTTTATAAGCATTATTATTGAAAAATATTAGCGTTCTGCACTTCTCCTACACATAAATTTTCGTAAAAAGGGGTCCCAAGTTTTTGGTTCACTTATTAATATATAGATTACCCGGGAAATTTATTGAAACAAAGCTTCCTAATGCTTACGAGACTTATCTATACAAAAGCGGTCAGCGTGAGATTTTTTGCGTTCAATTTGATTGTTATAAAGATTTTGTATAGAATTTAGTTATTCGAACGATGGGCAATAATGTACTCGGCTGACCGTCTACATCGATTTGACCTTTACAATGCCAACCATGCTTGAAGCGATGGAGAACGGTATTTGATGAGCTCGGTTGTGTCCGAACCTATTTAGTATTGAATATCGATACCATCAGACCACTAAATGGATAGCATATTCGAAATAATAACTATGCATTCGAGGACAGGTCTTAGTTTATTTTGTTTATTATTCTCTTTAAAAAATAATGTACTGCAATATTATAAGAATCACTATTATAGAGATATTTATGTCATTTGAAAATATTTCTTCTATAAACAATGTTAAAATAGGTATCCATGTTTAATTAAAAATAAAACGAATAAAATTCGCCTTTGAAATTGCGTCCATTTATACTTTATAATGCTACGTGAATCAAGATTTTCTAATTAATAATGCGAAGTCGTGGGTAGGTGTTAAATCGTATTTCAGTAGAATACATTCCAATTATGAATCCACACGTGAACTGCGGTTTGAATGAAGTGAAATGAGTGCCCCAAAACTTGAGTGTGTAGTGAATATGAAGTGTGTGAAGCGAAATGGACATGTAGTGTGATATAGAGAGAATTTAAACTAACTAATCAGTCATGGGTAACGCAAACTCCGGTCACGGGAACCCCCGGCACCACAGCAAAAACAGAAAATGTCGAAGCTTGCCTACGTCACCTGAAGTCAGAAGGTATGTATCGTATAAGAACACCACATTAAAAAAACGTCACTCGAAGAATTGAAATTGACTCGAAGAAAATCCTTAGAAATGTTATAACGGGAACGTAACTCAATTAATACGCTTGCGCGGCCAAATCGTTGGGCCCATTTCGATCGAATTCAATATGGAGGAAATTTCAGTCCTAGGCAAAAACATAGAGTTCTTTGTTCAAAATTATTCTTCTAAAGGGAACCTCAGGGTTGTAATATTGATCAAATAGTTATGATTTGTATTAATTTGACACGCATTCCACACGCATCGAGTGTCGGTTAAAACTAATAAAAAATTACAAGGATAGTTCTATTTTTCGTTTCGTCAATTTTTTTTACATCAGATTGTTAGGAACTAGAGCATTGAACAAACTGTGTTCCAATACAAAACACGGAGTCAACAGCGTTTACTTAGAACAGGATGGCAGAATATCGTAAACAGTCTGTCCTGTTACAGTACAGAACTAAGAGCAGTTATCTGGTAGTGCTAGATCTTCTGTGTAACAATGTATTCATCTACTGCTTGTTCTGTTTTCGACACTTCACTTGTTGACATGTACATAATAACAAACCTTGTATAATATCTTAATCTATTAAACTGCACACAGTCAGTTCGCATCGTGCATATTCTTTGTTCAAAAGTTCTTGAAATGAAATTAACAACTGCTAGTTTACTTAAGTATGGAGCTAAAAATACAGACCAGTTCACGGTAAATCGATTCTTTGTCGATCTTTTACGAGTTCAGCGCCATATCATCAATATCGTAAAAGCAAAATGTACTCGTAATCTTTGATCTTAACATGTTGCTCGAGGTGCACAGATAAACAATGAAGCGAGGGCCTTGTAGGGAATTCTTGTTTCGCCTTTTGTGGAGTATTATTATTCGTTGCTGTCGTGCTTAAGATCTAAGAGACTATGCTATGGCGATTGAGACTTTCTACGCCTTTTTCGTCGTGACATTAACTCTTCCTAAATTATCCCATAACCCTATAATGTTCTCGGGAAACGTGTCTTTTGGCGTTTCCTAAATCCATACTCATAAAAAAGCCATTATTGCTTTAGTCGATGTGAGAATATTTTTAATGGCAGTCGTAATTGTTCACAACAAACATCTTAAGTAAAATCACGCATAAAAAATTAATAAGTCCTTGGGTTTTCAGGTATCTCGTTCCTTTATCCATGCTATCCTATCCAATCCAGTGTTTATTTACGGTTCATATGACAAATATGTTAGGTTTTTTTATTGGTTAGCGTGTCTTGGCTCTAATATAAGTAACTGTCACGGGTTAAAGCTTTCACAGTTATGTTTTAAAGTTATGACATCAAAAATTTGTTAGGATATTAGAAGTACCTACAGAACTACATATAAATCTTAAACATAACTTTAGGTGCTTACGTGCTTAATATGACTACTCAAGTTGTTAATGTTTATGGCTGCCCTGAAAGCCTTTATTCTCGAGCTTGTTAATTCAAGTTTGCATGCTGCCGTGTTCTAACTATTATAGTGTTTACGTGTTAACTGGATTTTGGTAGAGCTTTTATTTTTTAGAACATTCCTTAGCCGAGGATGCAGCAATAAATCAAGTTACCGACGTTTTTATGCTATCTTTAAACTTATGTTTATTATTAATTTCCAAAAGAAATAAAATGCTTTTACATCTTTTTATACTTACATACAATCATCAATGATTGGTTTAAAGGCGTTGTCTAATTGTAATTCTAATTATTGGTAACTGTTTTTCAAATATTGGTAAATTTTTGGAATTAATCTCTTTTTTGCGACAGCTTGCAACGTAGCATTTGGTTAGATTGCAGACATACACATTTGACCGCGCTTTGCAGTTTAGTTAGATCACGACTATTACCTTTATGTTGAGCAATTCATACAACGAACATTCAGAGCTTTGTAAATAATATTATGTGAATAATAAAAGTAATGTTGCTATGTAATATCTATTAACTGTGGAACAACGTACCCCGTCACGGAGAATCTGAACTCACAGACTTCGTTTCCGAAGCGGGGGCGTTAAACGGAAAGTTATGTCACGCGCGGAGTGACAATAATGAATATTGGGCATTTATATATATGTAATATTCCCAAAATGAAACGTAACAAGTCTTTTAATGTGCCATTATTCTGAACCACTTCGATATATTTTATTGATTTATTTTATAAAGTAATAAATATTGCTCTTTGTTTTAATGTTTAATTATCATTTTCAATCGTATATACATAGGTTGTAGATGTTTAATTACTATCATTTATAGACCAATATGAGTATTTAATTATGATGATGCTTATTTGTGTTTTTTACGAAAATAAAGATTAAGCACGTGTTGTCTGTCTCATCTTGTAATTCAAAGTATCGTTAAAATGTATCGAAATTCTTATGATAAATATGAATAGGAGTGACGCCGGCGCACGCGTAAATCGATAGCGTTGACGCCATAGCTGTCCAAGTTGCGCGTGTCATGTATGCATATGTATTACACAAAGCAGCCGCGCGCACGGCTCGTAAGATTGGTATACGATATGATAAGCAAACTTTTAGTGCACGCCTTATTTTAACCATACATTTTAACTACAAAAATAAATGTCATTTTTATTATTATATTTGTATAGATACATCTATTTGGCACGCTGTACTCTTCGCCTACCCGTCAGGGCATTTGCTACATTTTACATGTATATTTATAATTTTGGATGTTCGTGGTTAAACTTAAAATATTTACAGTTGTATTCTCACAGTCATAACATAAATAATGTGACAACCCTGTTATAAAATGGCATGCGACAGCGTTGCGTGCGCATACGCCAGATGTTCATTGTTTAGATCTCGCCCTTATAGTCCGCCATTAAGTATCGATCCATCGAACAATACTACTGCACGTATAATGTAACACAATCCATAATAAAACTCAACATAATGGCACACAATTTTGTAATTAGGTCGAATATATCAAATTTTATTACTTGCAGGGCTTATGCTTTAAACGGTTTTTGTAACATCAAAAGCTCGTAAGTTTAATTACAAACAAATCTAAATTTAATGTTAAATAATTCATGTAATTACTTGTATTCCTACATAATAATAGTTATTACTTACGATATATATTATGTTTTAGTAAGTTTTAATTTCATGATTGCTTGTAAAAAATGATTCGTAAATAACATTAGTGCATCGTGGAGCTAAATGATTACAATCTCTCACAGAAACATACTTGTACTTATGATTTTTGAAGTTGTTCTTGTATTTATTATTATTATTATTATATGCGTTATGAAAAAAATATGAGAATGAATTTTAACGGTGTGTACGCATGATGCAACAATTATTGACAGGAATCAGAGAAAGCGTTATGCGTAAAAGCGGGACAGTGTTATGCACGTAGAATTACGTTGTCTAACATCGATTGACAAAAAAATGTAAAACATTTCGTTACGATATTTATTAAATCTTTCATTCAATCTTTTATGACTTGTACACAGATTTATTAAAGTGATTTTTATTGTATTATAAATACCTTGTATTCATCTAGAAATCAATTCAGCGCCCTCTGTTAGTAAGTAGTAAAAAACAATATTGATGTATGGAATAGATCCTTTTCATTAAATATGACGTTTTATCTATCTTTCTAATATCCACATGTATTTTATATTTTAAAATATATAGCATAGGTATTTGTTACTTTTATAATGAGAGTGAATTGGCACACCATATAGTGTACATGCGAAAAATAAACCTTATTATTGATAACATTGAAAAATTATAAATTGAATATGTATATTGCCTGCGATGCTGTTTACTATAATTATTATTATTGTTTCATATAAGTGGCTTGCTGAAAATGGAGTATTATATTTATAATTACTGTAAACAACGCCATCTGTTGTGCAATGGCTACATCAAAATAGGAAAATCGTTGAATGTGATATCATTCTTACTTTTGACAACTTTCTTAAAGCTTTTATATTTTACGTAGGTAGTAGATACCCGCGACTGCGTTAGCACAAAAAGTTGAATAAAATCTCTACACTTTTTCAACCCGTTATTTACTATTTTTTATCTGCTCCCATACAAAAATATAATAAAATAAGTTCAGCTGTATTTAATTTTTATGAAGTTCTGCGTGGCCTTCCTTGTAGTGTGAAAACTTGTTATTTACTTTTAATGAGGCTCTGTATAAAACATTCTCATTACTGTTACATCATTTGTTAGAGTTCGAAATTACTATCGGAAATGAAGTAAAAAGAATAAACAGTATTTACCGGTACCCGAGTACTTGTAAATACCAATACTTAGATACGGCGATATATAGCAAGTTATATGCTATTGCAGCTTCCTAACTGGTGGTTTATTGAGAAATCGTGACCACGAACGGCGCTATGTATTGCAATGGCGAGGGGCTCACATTACTCTGCAGAGAGACAGCAAAATTACACGCTATTATATTTGTAATAAGCATACTTAAGTCTACATAAAATTAAGTGCCTATCTTTTATGATTTTAAACTTATATCATCGCGGAAGTTACCTATTTTATATACAACGAGTACTTACGATAAACGTATGTATATTGAGAAATGTATACGCTTATGAGTAGGTAAATATGAAATATCTATGTATGTTTGATTTCGGTTTTCTTTTAAGTATCTTGCAAATTTAGATATGTTAAATGAAATTAGAATTCTGACGAACTAGGACAATAACTACCAATATTTTAAAATTACTCCGTTAAAGTTCGGAGTTATATGATATAAGATATAAAAGAAGGGGTGGATAAACTTTTGTCTATGTTCGTTTTGATTTAATTTGTTTGTCTTTCCCTATATACTTATCTGTCCTTACCTAATAACTAAGTTAAATTAGCGATCCTTAGAATGATACAGTTATTAATAGGGTTATAGATAGAGAACAGAGCAATGAAGGAATTGCAAATACGACCATATACTGTTTCGCGCATTTTTCGTTTATCATAACAATATTTGCGCCATGACGCTGAAAGAAGGCCGGGCATCGATATGTATTCACAGTAGGAGTATTGATTGTATTCAGTTATAGATAACCTGGTTTCTGACGCCAACAGTGGCTTGGATGTTCTGTCACATGTTTCATGTTATACACGAATTACTCATAGAACAGTCTTGTAATTTTATTGTTTTAATTTTTACAAATGTGGTTGAGAAATGTGAAAAATTTTAACAACTGTTTTTGTGTTTTTTAATATAATAATATCTTGGGACAACTTCAAACATTGTCGTGCGGCCCTTAACTATGCACAGCCTATGTTAAATACACTACCAACGTATATACATACATTTCTTATTGGATATATGAATCATTTAACTCCAGGCAATGTACAGATATGACTACACATCTCACAATTATTTGTCACCAGTGCCAATCGAACCCGTAACCTTCGGCTCCGTTCACAGGTTCACTAACCCCGGTACGAATGGGGCTATCAACGTAATATCACGCCTGTAATCCCCTAAGGGGTAGGCAGAGGAGTGTTGTAGTACACCCCCACATTTCACCGGTTACGTTGTAAGTCCCACAATGGAATAGGTGGTGAGCCTATTGCCATGCACCGGGCACACATCCAGACTCTGAGTCACCACTAGAAATTCTAAATTAGAAAAATCCAACAGTACCCAAGACGGGATTTGAATCCAGGACCTCCCGATCGGCAGTCGCGCTAGCAACCGCCCGACCAACGAGGCAGTCAACGAGGCAAATAAAGTATGCTCCGACATACATTATTTTATACAATGAACTACAAGGGGAGTTCATACATACATTCACGAGAGATTTAAAAAAAAATGAGGCTTGAAAAGTATGAAAACATTAATACTGACTGACAGTCGCTTTAAGATTCGCTGAACCAAGACAAGTATTTTCATTGAAACCCTAAAATGACGTAGGTGTATAAACTCCCTTTCATCGTCAAGTCAAGTGTAGTGTAGAGAGCGATACAATTTGCAATTCGGAACAACCACAGCATCGCTTTGAATATTTTGCGATTGAAGATTTGACTTTAAAATACGTTGCAACCGCCTATCAAGTGGAGTTGCTCTTGGCTCGGGTCTAACTCATTATTTCGCTTGTTTATGTAACACCACTCTGAGATCAGCCGTAAATCGGGTTGCTAATTAGAATCGGCTTTACGATTTGGCATTTCACTGTTACGTTCGCCTTGTTATGTGTGCTTTGTGGCAGTTTTGAATCCACGTTTTCGTATTCCATTTTCAAATTGTAATTTGTAATCTGTGCACTGACATGTTGGATTGTGAATTTGATGTTCTATTTTCTATAAAAAATCAAATTTGAATATAGAATTCAACGTTCGTAATAAAAATTAGAATACTTTATTCACCGGAAATAAATAATAAAACAATGAGTATTTCATTTAATATTATTATTTTTTTAAGATATCGATGATGTTTAGATAGGCTGTGTGAACAGCCATGTATAAAGCCTAAATTCTTTCGTTGACCCAAGAACTGATTCGTATAAACATGCGATGACACTTTCACATTACCATATTTTTTTTAAATTGACAAATAGGCTTGCGTTTCACTACGAGGTTTGTTGGTAAGTGAGGAGCAGTCACTGTGACCGAGAACAGGCCGAGTAGGACCAAAATAAATTGCATCAGCTTCTACAATAAAAAAGCTATTTCTTATCATTCTTACAGATGAAATCGTTTGGACCAAATGCTAACACAACACAATGCTCTGCGCGAAGTAACTTTGTGTCTGCGAGCATTTGTAGGTTATCGCGGCTACAAGCGGCCCGCAGAGACTGGTGCTTAGCTACGTACTACCTAGCCGTGGGAAATTTAGTATTTTCAAATATTCAATACCGTTTTTACATTTTCTTGGACTGTTATACAGCGTGTTCTAGCATGAAGTCTTAATATAACACGAAAGCAAGTGACCGTATTTTCTTTAAGCCATAGTCTACCATTCTGCTCAAGGGCGGATCGGTAAACTTCAAACATCTCAGAAAACATTATACACATACACGTGGAAATGATGCATTTTTCCGCGAAAAAATTAGCCTATGTCACTGTGCAGCCATTCTACTATCTCCACACCGATAATCACATCGATCTATTGTTCAGTTTTGACATGAATGTATGACGAAGAGACTAATACAGTTATGCATTTATAACATCAGTATGGATGTATGTATAAATGTATGTTATGCAATATTTTTTTCCGCTTCCAAAATGTCGTTACATTTTTCACGAAAAAAAGTCATGGTCAACATTAATTTTATAATAAACCAACCTTAACCCTGCAACAGGGCTATTTGCAAAGCAAAACAGCGCGGCGGGCCAAACGTGCCCCGAATACTTTGGGGATTAAGAATTTGACTTTAAAATTAAGGAGATAAGCCAAATTCTGCGTACCTCTTAAATATACCATTGGTTTTCAATAGCCACCGACTGTTTTGATGGACTTCGGGATTATCGTGAATGTTTACTAAGCAAGAATGGCGTAATTACGATTTTCTCGTTAAAAATTCTGTGGAATCGCCAAGACTGTTCTAATCCGGCCTGATTATAGCGTAAGTTAAAGTAATGGACTATTACCGTTTTATTGCAGGGCGAAGATCCCGTTAACTGTGAATGTTTCCATAATTTTAAAGGTATTTTCTTTGATATTCTTTTTAATTACAGTTTAGCTGGAAAGTTTGAGGTGCGGTCGGACATTCGGTTTTATGTGAGTGCGCCATCTTGCGGTAATGTTATGTAATACGTATTATAGAGTAAATATATTATCGTATTTATGTGACTGGGGGTAAAGTGGACACCGACGTAGTGTTTACATAACGATAACATTACCATTAGTAATTTTATTCGAATCACTGAGAAATTTAGGGTTTGAAATACATTTGATTCTTAGGATTAGAACAATAATAATGACCTCGTAACGACACATTTGCTGAGTATTACCAGCATTGACATTCTTGGGGATTACTATGGAGGGGTTCCAAGTTAACGCATATTCAAAACAACGCATCAGCGCTAACACCATCACGTAAGATATATATTCATAGTTATAGCTAGCTTTTGCCCGCGACTTCGTAGCGCCCCCGCCGCAAAAAATGTAATTAATTACGATATCACATTAGAAACATAAAAAATAACAGCATTTCTCTACAATATAATGGGTGTTATTATACATATAAACCTTCCTGTTCAATCACTCTATCTATTTAAAAAAATCGCATCAAAATCCGTTGCGTAGTTTTAAAGATCTGAGCATACATAGGGACAGACAGCGGAGAGCGACTTTGTTTTGTACTATCTAGTGATAGTGATTAGTTATGGCGTCCAGATAACATATGACCTAAAAAAGAGTTCTTGTATGTTTTTCAACACTAGGTTTTTTGGCTGAAACAGAAAAGCAGCGATGGTGAGTGGGCGATTTTTTATAATCTTTGTTGTAGAATTGTAATATTCAATTATGTTTGCTTGCAGGATTGAGTGATAGAAAGAATGGACGGGCCGGTATTTATTGATTGGACAGCAGGCGGCGGGCGTGCGTCGTTATTTATCCGTGTATACGGACAAAGAATATTAACTACCCCGGCTCGGGATACCGGGCACAGGAATTTTAGGGTTACTGTTTTTTTCGCGACGGACAATTTGGAAAATAAATTCACCGTAGGAAATTGTTACGGTGTCAAATGTAGTAATCTATGTGGTTTTTTTTTTACTAGGTACTAACTTAAAATTTCAACAACTCAATTTTGTGAAGTAATGAAACTATCATCAATTCCTATACAGCTTGCGAGATGGTCTAGCAACTACGTAGACGAAACCATTTAAAGTCTATGTTAAACAAATTACAGAAGTATGATTGATCGATAAAAAGAGTGAATTATCAATACTTACAAAATAAATTTATAATTGAGTTTGTTAAGAAGATTGATGCACCGATAGACCGATGCTTTTCGATAGAGTTCTTAGACTTCTCCAAATAGCGGTTATGCAGTCCTGTAAGGATTAGCATTGTAAGAATTCCAAATATACCGTTATTTCTTAGTATTTCCAATTGCGGATTATTCTAAAGGCTTTTTATTCGCCGCTTTTGCTTGTCCACACCTGGTCCGGGTCTCCTCTCATCGTGAGAGAGATTTGGATCTTCTAAAGGTTACCCATCAACAAAAGCCCCTTACATGTTTAAGCGAAATATTTCTAGCATAAGTTCCTGTCTCATACTATCACGGTACTCAGATATTCGTAGAACTAATAAATCCATTCAAGGAATCCCTTTACGAAGATGATTTATAGCGCAATCGAAACCTACACTTAACCTGTTTCTAACCAACTAGAGGTATTTATTATCTAACTATTATGTGCGTCATATTATGTAGTTCGTAGTGAAATATATGTTGCGTTAAGATGCTACTTTCAAATAATTATAGAATTTAAGGTCTATACAATTGTAAAATAACGTAACATCACACCTGTAATCCCCTATGGGGTAGGCAGAGGAGTGTAGTACATCCCCACATTTCACCAGTTACGTTTAAGTGCCACAATGGAATAGGCGGTGAGCTTATTGCCATGCACCGGGCACACATCCAGGCTCCGAGTCACTACTAGAAATTCTAAATTAGAAAAATCCAGCAGTACCCAACCCGGGATTTTAACCCAGGACCTCCCAATCGGCAGTCGCGCTAATAACCGCCCGACCAACGAGGCAGTCAGATTTGTTGATTTGTTTTATACAGAATAGTAATAACCGCATTTGGGACTTAGATATCTGCTAATAGTTGCAACGATGAAAAAAGATTTAATTTATATGCTTATAAGCTAAGCTATACATGGAATTTCATACCTCTCGACAATTATGGTTTTAACTGGACAAATCATATTCTACATTTAAAGCTGCTGCCTCTCCGAGCTGTCTTTTCAGAAAATAATTGATTTTGCTTTATAGAACTCTGAATTTTACTGGATATCATACAGCGTCCTGTGATAGTCTAGTTTGGATTTCAGTCTCTTACTCCGAGTGTCTGGATATGTAGGTTTTGTTAAATAAAAAATCATATTCCTCTGCCTCCAATGGCGAAGGAAAACAACATGAGAAAACCTGCAGACCATGTTCTCCATAATATTATCTGACATGTGTGTAGTCTGCCAACTCGCACTTGGCGAAAGTGGCAGATTATGGCTTTCACCCTTCTCAATATGATACGAGAGCCGTGTCTGGTTGGGGAACAATGAAATATTTACAAAGAGATGTAATGAAATCTGCAATTATCTACAGGTTAAAATTAGCCGTCAAGCATGACGTAAGAAAACGTTAAATTTTTATTTATATTAGTTATTGTTTGGCTTTCCTTGAAGCTTGCTGATATAATGAATAAGGTAAAAAAACATTTATGCGTTTTCTTATAATTTAGTTTATAAATACAAACGGTGAAATAATTTTCTGAATAACAATTAAAACTTTATATTATAATATTTATATATGAAATTATTTTATAGCGCCTGAATCCAAAATGTTTAGGTAAGACACTGCAACTGTTCGTATACATACATAATATACAT
>DWDX01003762.1:0-12643 GCA_018245675.1 Agara michaeli
AGTACCCAACCCGGGAATTGAACCCAGGACCTCCCGATCGGCAGTCGCGCTAGCAACCGCCCGACCAACGAGGCAGTTGATATATATATATATATACTCCACAGTAAATAATCACTTAGAGAGTGAGATGATTCCTTTTTATGTGAATATAGCAGTCACAAATGTTCGCTGCCGCCCAAGGACACTGGTTGATGGAATTGTTAGTGTGAATTAGTAGTAGAATATTTTTTTTTTACGGGAAAACACATTTTAATCAAATAAGCGATATAAAAAGCGTTATGAGCGCAACGACGGTTTGACGTACGAACAAAATAAATTCATTTGACCACGCGGTCGGAGCCGCGGGTAATAACTGGTTTTATTATATTCAATGGATGTATTATCATGACAGCGTGACGTAGATGATATCTGGAAATTGTTTTAATATCGTATTAATAACTGTACAACTATATTATGATCACATTAATATGTGTACAATGATGCAATCAAGACGACTGTGTCGTAGTGACCACCACATAGACGCTGTATAAACATATGAAGTGCGACAGTTTGTGAAGTTTTATTCGAGCGACGGCAAGAGGCAGCGACAGCACCCACCGGATATTGATTTACAGAGGCCAATCGAGCCCGGTTCCGGTGCAGTCTCCGATACACCGCATGAGCTTTGTGTGTGCGTTGTGGCTAATTAATTTTCACGAGCGACCGTGCGGTATGCCCGCACTAAGCAAAATGTACCCGTTAAGGTCATTACGGCAATTATATTGTAACTTCCTCTTCACTGTGCTATACATATTAATCCATGCGGCATATCGGAAAATACTGTGAAATAAGTGCGTTATATGAACATGCTTGAAACGAACATGCTTGTCCGCTCAATTATAAGTAGATTGTAAATAATATAATTTTAATAATCACTTGTTAACCAATAATAAGTTACCAGTAATAAATTGTTTTCTATATTATACCAACCTCGGTGGTTACGCCTATGCAGCAATAGTTTGTTTGAAAAAAATAAATTAATATATTATGTTAGTAATTTCCAAGCTTTTAAATTAAATGCGAAAAGTTAATTTTTTTATGAATATTTACATATCCTTTATTTCCTTAGTTATTACATAAGCATATATTTTTTATAGAACTAAAGATGACACAAACCAAAACCTGGTTTACTTATTAGATTGTAGATACGGTTCTCACAAAGACAACGTGATATTGAGATGCGACAGAAGCCTTATACGTGCATTCAAGTTTACGAGTAGATGCTATAACATGTACCGGTAGCGGTCGGCGCCGAGGATTTAAAGCGAATGCCTTGCGTGCCAGTAATCACACTGAGCCTCTCCGCTTCTAGGTCACCCTTCAAATTGGAATGTGTGCTTTGGTTTATTGTTAACATTGTGGTAGATATATATATTTTAAATTTTGTTACAAAATATCCTATATTTGTGTTCATCGCTAAAATAATTATTGAAACAATGAGTATTACAATAAATATTGTGCGGATCCTTTGTACTATCAGCAAACAGGCATGTAAATATGTAGTTATTACCTAAAGTGTGATTGTGTGGTGATTACTAATTATAGAAAACATATTGTAGGTACAGTAGCGCAAGCATATCAAATGCCTTAATTAATTAATGCCATTGCAACATTTACCAAGCCATGCGGAACAGGTGAATTAGTTCGTACAGATGGAATCACAGCTCTTTGAGCGTTTGATACGGTGCGGGCGACATCAGAGGGGCGTCACAAATGGTTGAGCCGCGCGGGACACGGCACGCGGGTCACGTTTGCGATCGCGGATCATATGTTTACTTGATATTGATAAGTATGTATAACCATATTCAATGTTTGCCTAATGCTGCTAACTTCAGTACAACCATTTCAGTACTAGAGTAGGTACTCAAGAATTGATTATAATGGAATTTAATTAGCTTTACTTTAGAAGTCTCGGCTTGATCTTGTAAATTAATTGGTATCGATGTCGCATTAAGACAGGAATAATTGCGTGCACTCGTTCAATAATGTAGTGTCTTTACCACATGTGGAGCACAAGTACAGCTATATATTCACATAGCCACAAGCAGCATAGGCAGAAATTGGTTTGAATATCAGCATATTAAAATCTTACGTAACCCTTTCGAATCGTAGCGATTGTTAGTCCATTTGGGTAATATGATTAATTTTATAGAGGCGTGATTATAAGCGAAATCGGGTCGGGCGAACTAGGCAGAGGGCGGGCGCGATTCTCACACTCGACGGCTCACCTGAGAGTGTACCACTTAATAACTCACATCCTCTCTCGGCTCACTGGGCACCGCTGGATCGTCACATATCTCTAAATATGACCGGCCGAGCGTACAGTTCCACCACTCGTTGATTGAGCGCGAGCCCACCCTGTGCCTGTGACATATGTTCAACGGACGCCGCTCACTGGAAAATGTTATGATGCTTAATATACCTACTTTCACAGATATCACGGATTAGCAGACCTGACATAAATCGCTACTCGTTACTATCTACAAACGTTGTTATGAAGCACACAATATATTATTATGCAAAGAATACAATTTGTATTACTTTTAATGATTTTAAATTACTGTTTTAAGTAATTTACGAGGATATGAAAATATGGAAGTTATTAAGTGTATTCAAACGAGTAATATATATACCTACACGTAGCCGTACTTAGTACTGGTAGTTAGGGATAAACAAATATTAGTAATAAAAAGTGTAAAAAATAAGAGACCAAAAACATAAATGTTTTGTTTGTGTCCTTATAGTCATAAGATTTTCTCTAGCAAAATTATGCAAGATTTACTTAACGAGAATAAAGTACATGGAACTATTGAAGAGTTTAATAATATTCATTGGGTTCGGGCAATTTTCCGGGCGAGCGGCGGCGCGTCTTTGATCAGCAACGACTAGCCCGAGAAGTCAAATTGTCGGAGTAACTATAGCTTAACGAGTCCTTAAAGCTACACAGAATAATTTGATTTGTTTTAAATTCCATCTCTTAAAATAATCCTGGAAGATAGCCGAGTCGTTATTTATAAAACTTGATACACAACGGAGCCAAATTGCTGTAAGTAGTTTGGGACACCGCAGTGAAAGATCTATCAGCATTACTAAAAGCATTTTCCAAAATACTTGTTCCCAAACGTAATTCAATTTTACACCCCAAATAAGTCACCCACAAACACGTTTAGGTTGATAATCCTGTCGTTTGTCTTCCCACGTGTGCCCGTCGAAGGGACGGGAAGTGTCGAGGGCTACAGGTGAAGGGTAGAAGCTCGTCTTGGAACGCAAGCGGATCGCCTTTTAAAGATTATTTCCGGTTTGAATGGTAATTATGCATAGTACACTGATCACATTAGACACCTAAGACTTAAAACTGCTTACATGTAGTTCAGTGGCTTGCAATGAAGCATGACGGCAACGTAAGCAAGGGAACATACCTACATATGTTAACTTTCAGCCAAATAGTTTGTTTGTTGTTATGATATATATTTATATATCTTCACATATTATTCTTACATATTATTTCACTTAGTATTCTTCACATTAGAAAATAATTAATGTTATATTTTATGTAAGTAATATCGTAATTTGATATCACATTATAGTCATTATATACGTAGATCTATGTTCACAATTTAGAAATATCTGTAGAGTTGTCAGTATTAAAACTTGTTATCTTTATACTATAACGCAAGGTCTCCTATTGGGGTAGGAAGAAAGCACTGAGTGCCAAACATCTCTATTATTGCAAACCTGACACGTTTTTTCTACCTTCAATTGCCCTCTCCATACATACGGGCCATAGGACTTTAAACTGTGTACTTGTTTAAATATATTTTAGTGATGCAAAATTCACAATTATCATGAATTCAATAATACGGTCAGAAATTTATCATCAATAAATTTCGCCACTAATTGAAATATTTTGTACAGCGGTAAATTTGCACATTCTCTGTTAATGTGAATTTCGACGGTAAGGGTATGATTGAAGTTTATGAATACATGTCCACAATAAAACTATTTTACTGTGTTAACAGATCCATTTTGTTCAACTACTGGTTCCTTGGGGCGACAAATTGAATCTATTGCGGAAAATCACAGATTACTGCAAAAAAGACATTTCTCATTTACTCGAAGTGTCGCGAAACTGGGACAGGTATGAGTATGTTGCTGTTTACAATTCACGTTATATTATTAAGAGTAGATGCGACGTATGCAAGTATTTTATTATACTTTCAGGTCTTTCAGGCAAACATCCTCCACCTATCATATAAAAATTATCATTTGGACGAAGATATAATTGTTTATATCTTCGTCCAAATGGTGCTGCTCCGCTTTTAAATACAAAGTATAGTAGATAATAACAAAAATGTGGTCTATTTAAAACTTCAAAAATAAATATTGAAATTGCATTAACTAAAGATTTAATACCTTTATTGTAGCGTTATTTATTTTCACATTTTACTTGGCACACAGAATTGAACTTAACATTTGCTTACCTTTTAAGCGTAGCAAAGTGATCCTATTGGCTGTTCACGTCAATCGCCGGTGACTCGAGGGCTCTCCACTCCACTTGCAGTGAGAACATTGATGGAGACTCTTGTCTTTGTCAATTACTTTATTAGTAGCTAAGATGTTTCTTTTCCCCATCGAACGCATCTTAACCACAAATATCACAATTAACCATATTTCATATACAGTATAATATTTATAAAATTAAAAAATAAAAATAAAACTGATTTTACAGTGAAAAACAATTTAATGCAGTTTTGAATATAACAAAAGGTTCGTCGTAGCCAATTTATCTTTGCATTGTTCATTTTAGGTATTAATTATTAATGTCACGTAAATATTCACGATCTTATATCGAAAAATGTTAAATTGGTTTGAAAAATTTCGATACAAATGAAAGAAAACAAGCACAATACATTTCGCGTGTGCTCGTAGCGAGAAACGGACCGTGTGTGCGATCGGGTCACGAGTTGGGGACGTCCGGTGATGTCGCGCCCTTCCGGTTGCGCGCGCGCCTCCGACCGTGACCATATGTATCATGCTCTGATAAGTGAATATAAAACCTATTCGTGTTGCCAGTTAAACAATGTTATTGAATTGGTAACCCTGAACATTGTCAAAATGTCCATGTAACTGTTGTCCCGCTATTAAAATTTTTATAAAACTCGGTGAAGCCCTTAATATTGAGTATAATGGATATATGTAGGTATGTGACGTTTGGATAATTTACTTGTCCTTACTTCATTAACTGAATGTTTATCAGGTCATTGGTTAAGTTTGGTTATGTTAGGTATATAATTAGGAATGTATAATATCTGTTCTAATTATTCTGCGTCTATTTCTCGAATTCCACCGTTCTCAAAATAAAGTTTCAGTAAGATTTATCAAGAAAATATATTATATTTTCTAATAGATGAGCAGAGTTATTATCGCATCCATACTATTATTGTTAATGGTAATAAATTGTACACATATTATAGCCATAAATATTAACTATTTATTATCATATAATAATAAACACAACTTACTTATTTAAAAGAATGAAGAGATAACTGAATATTTAAAGATTTTGCAGCAATGTTTAGATCAAACCATATTTTATTATTATAGTATTAGCATGTCTACAAATTTTAGATACATATTGTAAAAAACGCTAATGAGCTAAATTATACAATTTTCACAAATAAATTTTAGATAATAATATGAACATAAAAGCATTCGAGTTTTCGATATCGGTAATTATATAAAAATCCGGGATTTAAATGGGCTTTGGTGCGACGTAGACCAGAAGAAAAATGTTCCGAAGAACAAAAAATCGCTACGCTCTCTTAAGTAATAAGCTTTATGGGAAAGTGCATGATACCTTTTTTATGTTTTTGCTTTAAATATTTGGTTACAGAAAAATAGTTTCTTTTGTTCAAGTATTCTTGAGACTATACATTATAGACTAGAGATATTATTAGTTCTTTATTAAGAACACTGTAATCAGTTTATTTTTATTAAAGCAGGTATTTTGTTAAATATTTAAGGGACCAAGCAAAATACACAACGTTGCTGTTTTTGTTTGAAGCTATTGCGCATATGTAAATTGTTTTTTTTTCTTTTGGTATTTAAAGTTTTTTAGACCAGTAATAAGATCCAATAGATAACCTTTAAAAATAGGTATGGCTTGGAATTATTCAAAACAACAGTGTATGGCACCTTCCAGTTAAGCGTGTTATATATCCTAGGGTGCACCTGCTATCAGAAGAGATGCTAATCAAAAGCAATTATAAAATAAAAACATAACATCATTGATCGGAACACCGAAGTTTTAACACAGAGCCTATATCTAAGCATAACAATGAAAAAAGTAAATGCTACTAAAACATCTATGAATCGACATATATCGATATGTGAATATTATTATATGCTGTATGTAATATTACTAGTAAAATCTACAGAGCAGTGGACAAATGGCTAATTAGAATAGTTTGCTATGATGCAACTAAGGAATATTATTGGGTTACGTACCGTCGCGGACCAGGACGCACTTAGCGGTCGAGATACAAACTTGTTACTGGTCTCCCCGAGAAGGCACTTAGCTGATATTGGTTACTCACTCCCTATTCCTGATATTACCTAGAAATTCTCGAATAGTATATACGGTCCAATATGTTATCGATGAAGTTAAGGAGCAAATTTTCATAGTCAATATAGGTTGTTATAGCTTTGTTCAGAGTTTTCCGAGATACATAAATCATTCGGCATAAATGTTGACCACTATCCTGGGTACATGCCAATCGGTACTAATGGATTAAGCTCCACGCTTCTCCAAATAACGATACACAGTTTCGAAGCTAACGGTCCTCAAACCTTCCTCGAACCTTAACGTACAACATGTAATTTTTGCTATAATTGGTTTTAGCTTAATATACGTGTATAGTTTTATTATGATTCTATAAATATTTCTAGTTGACGTAGTAACGACTAAAACATTATATCATTATATAACACTGTTATAATATAATAATAAAGAAGCAAATAACATTGTTATTGTTTATGTCCGTGACATCTGGATTCTACTACAACTACATTTACATGATCCTCCATACATAGCAGAGTAAGTATAATCCTGAGATAACATAGATAAGCAGTGCCGTTCAATAATAAACTACGTCATAATACAGCGTCTTAGGTAAGGAGCTGAGATACGCTTAATTAGTAAGCAAGTGCTGCCCTCTGATGCAATTAGCGAATATTGGGTTACAAGCTGGTGCGGCAGGACGCGTGTGGCGGTCGATGTACAAACTGGTTACTGACCTCCTCGGGCATTATTGCTATTAAATACCACTACCTGCATTACAATTCGCTACTCCCATATAGTGATGGGTTATTTTAATATAAAGTACGTATAAAAGCATTGCGTTGCTTGAACTACCTATATTTTTATTGACACGCCTTTGTTTTGCAATTAAGCAGGCTCCATGATATCATAAATTCGCCATAAGTAATTGACGCGAATGAACCAGTATTCCGACATTGATATTGTATTAAAGCCCATTACAACAGAAATAATGGATGTCAATGCATTTTTATATAATATTTTTGCCAAAACAACGTACTAAAATTTGATCCCCGAGTGAAGCAGTGGGGCAATGTGCACGGATATGCGGTCGGCTGACCAACGCCACTGTTACCTAATTGTTTCCGATCTCGTCTGAATAACTGCCACGTTGAATTGACGAAATTTGAACACGTGAATGGCCGATAAAAGGCGTTCCCCTAATTCAGCTATCTGTTGAAATTTTACCCAATATATTGCAGGTTCAATGGAATATATCGCTGTATTATAAATAAAGTGACGCTGGAAAAAAGTGGACGAGATCCAATAGAACCGTAGCGTTCATAGAAATAATCAGGCTCGTTTATTATTAAATAACGGAATTCATATGCATCAAGCAGTTAAAGTTTAGCTGTAATGGCGGTAATAGGTTTCGTATGGGACGTAATGAATTTACTGTCGCAGACCGAACGCTTGTCGCTGTTCTGATTAGGCGATATTGCGTTGCATGTAGTATTTTTCTCGTACAATTTGTAACGATCTGACTAAAACGTTAACAGCTTTCAGCTTTAACGTTGATTTTAAAGATAATTCAATAATTCGTTCTCATTTCATTTAATGTCCATAATTTACTAAGTTACGTTTAACATCAGCATCGTCATCACCAACCGAGGTGTACTTTAAGAGAAATGTTTGAGCCGTAGTCTGCCACACTGATAAACTACGGGTTGACAGATTTTAGACCCCTTAGATAATGTTTTTCTTCAACGTAATAAAATACAATAATTTATACTATACAATACAGTCACGGCTATTTCCCGTAGTGGTAGACAGTAAGGATAAGGAGTAAGGATTCCCCGGCTGCACTCCTGACAAACTTTTTTGGCTCTTCTACCTTCATTAAGAACATCGCACATGTGCATCCACTACGGGTCCTCTTGGTCGTGTCTTATTACATTCATGGTAACGCGGCTCTCCGGAGTCCACTTCTCGTGCTCATGGGAAACATTACGTGACGTGTTGCGAGCCACGCCATCGTTTCTACGGATTGTAATCATCACTATGTTTTCCCTCGAGTAACTTGGTTCAAATGTAACCTATGAATCTTGAAAATGTTATAAAGTTGGTATTCAATAAATGTATTAATCTGAAAAATACACATAGCTTTTGAAGTAAAGTGTATACAAGGATTTTGAACCCAGATCACAGGAATGGGAAGTAGAAATCTAAACACGGTACATTTAGGTACCTAACATTATACTAAAATTCTTAGCTCATTTTTTATGATTGGAAAATGGATTAATACCATCCATATAGGTAGTCATGTATATAATATTATGTGTATAGTATTAACTATTGCAATAGCCTCTGTCTTTGTCTATTGTCAAAGGCTCTGAATGTGAACATTGTCAGGCTTTACTACTGTGTGTGTTATTAATTGAAAAGAGGAACATGGTCAATTTCATTAAAAACAAAATGTATCATGTTACTTCCTATAAACAATTACTGAAAACATTTTAAAGCAGCATCAGCTGGCCGGAATCCATTAGCGTGCCACTACAAAATTAATACCCATTTGTTTTTCGTGAAACTTTATACTCGACACGTGTTGTATTGTTTCACAAAAACTGGTCTTGCGTACTAATTAATTAGTTTGCAAGTACCTTGCATTGAACGGAATTGTATTCAGGAAGTCATCTGTCATGTAATGTAGTATTATTGAATAACCAGCATCGATTTTTATTGGCTTTAAAGAAAAATCAAAAGGAGTTACATATCATGTAGGAAGGTGCTCGTATAGTGATCGCTACTCGTAGCTATTCCGTTTTCGTTTATGTGGTGTTTCTGAACATCCTTTATATATGTATATAACAACCTTAGAAACCTTAGAAATAAGAAATATATGAGATTTAACCGATGAGATTTCAGAAGGTAAAATAAAATTGTCTGTTAATTTGTATAGTACTTTATTATTATTTTATCTCTTAGGTATTGTTATTCTCTACTTATACTTAAATATTTTTTCCTAGTGTAGGTGTAAGTCATGCTACTTTGGTTTCAGTATATTAATTACTAAAAACCTATGATTTCATTATATTTATTCTACTTATTTGTACTAAATCTACTTATCTCACTACAACTTAAATTGCATATCTCTTTTAGATACATTCCAATCGTTTATTTACATTTTTATTTTTCTATTAATAAATTAAATATCATTCTATACCATATCTATATCATCGTCCAATCTGCTCACGCTTCTGTTGATTTACCTTAGGCCGCGTCGATACTGAGCGGTTTGTCACCGTTAACTGAATATAACCTTGGATTAACGTCTAATACTGTTTTGAATATATCATTTGAATGATGCATTTCAGCATTTCGCTTGCAAAATTATATAATCAAATATTTGGCTAAATTAATCCTACAATAATATAATGAATTAATGCAAAAGGAATCTGCAAATTGAAACAGAGCCGCCAGTCGACGGTCAGCCGAAAGCGATTCGATACACTACTCTCTTATTTTAATATGTGAATCTATAAATATCACAACCAGACAATAGCGTTCACATATCGTTCATCCACGACCGTGCAAGATACAATAGAATTATCTATTAACAATGCGCTCAGATTCTGAGATCTCACTTTACAACTTAATTATCTACATCACAATTATAAATTAATATATGTTGGTTAAATTACCAGAAAATAATAAGTCTAGTTATAAATGAGAGTTATTTTTACGTAAAAACATAGATGTCGTCGATCCTGGTAATAAATAGGTTTATCTATACATTTTGTTAAAGCTGTAATCCTCAAAGTATGATGGCATTGTAATAGACGGTAGACGTGTCATAACATGACAGTAAATAAAAGAGATATTCTTGTAAAAGCGTGAGGAATCGGACTGAAAGATAACGATAAGATAAGATAAGATAACGTGGGCGGAGCTCAAACTGCATTAGAGTATTAAAATAAAACGCTTAATGATCCGAGCCTGGTTTGTACGCATGATCCCATATATCCGCAAAGCAAACACTCGAGTGGAATCGGTAGAACATGATAAGGGGTAAGCTGACGTGTCCGAGGATAGTCCACACTACTTTGCCGTAGAACGCGTACCGCTCGTCGAGGCTCTCCGGCGATTTGTAAGAGAACGTGTTAACGAGCCACATGCCTACGTTGGCGATGAGCAGGAACATGAGGAGCTCTCGCCCGGGCTTCTGCCGACGCAGCTTCTTGCTGTTACTGCACCGCCGAATGCCGTCAATGAGTAGGGTCGTTTGGATTATTACTTGTATCACCTATAGTAATGATAAAGAAATATATAATTAACATAAAATATAAGTAAACTAAACAAAGACGTCCAGTTTTTAGCATCATAAAATTGGAGATATTTCGTATACAAAGTGGATTCGTTTAAATATTTAATAATTTTTTTCTATAAAGTGGTGATAACCTTGACTGTGAAGATGTAGGGATTTTCTAGAGCCAGCATGAGTTGAGAAATTGTGTAGGGTATTAATTTGGAGATGGCAGAGGGAGAGAGAATCAGAAAAAAAATGTAATAACAGTAACATTTTACTCACCATTAGCATAACTTCTACACTTTTGATAACATTGACAATGTTGACAGTAGCGAATATTGAGAATACTGTTTCCATAAAGAAAGCCGGCATGCAGATTAATAGGAGCACGTCATCGAGTAGAGAGACCGAGTGCTCGTTGACGTCGAGTTTCCTCGTCTGATTGTAAGCTAAGACCGCACCTATCAGCATGACTCCGTGCATCGCCAGCCTCGTACAATCATTCAACAGATAACCTAGCTCGAGGAAAGTATCTCTGAAAAAAAAATGTAACATGAACATAAAAGATCACGAGCCCAATTTTTGTTTGTCATTTGTGACTTTTAATGATTTTATCGTAAATTATATGAAAACTCTAGTGAATCCGCATCGAGAAGCAATGGATACATACTCTCCAACGCTGCTGAAGACGAAACCAATAATGAGTTGTCCCGCTACTATAACCATGAATATAAGCCCTAAGAAAAGACCCTTGTTGGAAGCGTGGCAATCGGCGTAGATGACAATGTTACTAGTGAAGTCATTGTCATCACTGGCCGTAGGAATCCTGAAAAAAATTGTATTGTTAACTCAGTCTGATTTTGATGATCTTTATAAATATTAAATCATTAGTTTACGAATTAAGATTATCCCTTCAGCATATATGGTATATTTATTTGTACATAACGTATTACTTTGTACTTCCAGCATTACTTACTTGCATACAGTGGCGTTGTCTTCTATGCTGGAACTTCCTTCTGTGGAGGAACTGTCTTCATTATCGCATTGACCAATGTGACTCCAAATTATGTAGTAAAATGCAACTGGTAACCAAAAATAATTATGTGAATTATGTGAATATTCGTATTAAATATTGTCATTCAAACTACTAATCGTCTATTTAAAAATAGAGATTGTATATACGTTATGTATATTTGAGATTTGCTAACTATGTGAGGTTAATTTAATAATAAACGAAAAAACTACTACTACTACTAGATGAATACTGACAACATTTAGCTGATCATCAGGAAAGTTTTAACACGTACCTATAAGAATGTTAAATTCAACGCTGAACGGATACAAATAAGGTGAAAAATTTTCCAACAGAGAATTTATTGTAACAGATCCTTGACAATTTTTGTTGAAAAGGTTGCCTACATCGAAAAAGCGCTCGTTGTGAGGGTCGATGTGATCTGAAAAGATAAAAGTATGGATTATTTGTATTATATGTATAAATATAATAGATTGACATTTAATCTAATTTTTTTTGCTTTTCTATTTCCACATAAGCAGACATTTAACGTGTTCTCTAGATATTTTTTCACTCCTACACCTGCTTAAAAGATCTTGATAAGAGATATTTTTTATTGATTAGAGATCTTGATAAGAGATAAGAGGGTAAATCATTAACGTAACATCAAAAAACGTAACATCACGCCTGTAATCCCCTAAGGAGTAGGCAGAGGAGTGTAGTACACCCCCACAATTCACCAGTT
>DWDX01003763.1:0-12642 GCA_018245675.1 Agara michaeli
AAACCTTCCTCTTCAATCACTCTATCTATTAAAAAGAACCGCATCAAAATCCGTTGCGTAGTTTTAAAGATTTAAGCGACAGAGAAAGTGCCTTGTTTTATACTATGTAGTGATATAAAATAGATTAGATACAGATACAGATAATTATATTCACGCCTGTAAAAGATTTTATAATTTTTTCGACATCAATTTTATTGCAATATTAGAACTACTGCTATTGGAAATTTGTATGCTTGAATATCACCCGGTATAAAGTGACTGAAAACTTTATGAGGAAACCTGCACGTGTTAGAACTCTCCATAATGGCCTCAAGTAGAGTTTTCTCAAGGTGTATGATGTCAACTAGCATTTACCCAGCTTTGTAGACTGTAGTTTTAAACGTAATCATTAAAAGAGTAGAATAATAAAATAATAAAATCTATTAAGAAATGAGGAAAATAATCCTTAGTTGAAACCTAATTCGAATCGTAGACCACTGGAGTAGGAAGCTTTAGTATAAAGCTATAAAAAAGTTTTTTTGGAAGAAATATTGTACAATGCGTACACTTGCGACACTGAACTCTAAAATTTATAGACAGAGCTGATGCACCATCTGCAAGCGTTTTCCTCTAGTGCGCTTTTCATGGCGGCTTCGTTATCCATCTCTGTCTAACATATGCAAGAGCTTAAGATAACCTAAAACCGACGCAGATGTAAAGCTTTATCGATCTAGTCCTCGTCCCAGACTCCCCGCTGCATTCTAAACGACGACATCAAGATTTCCCATTTTAAAAATGATTGCAATATTCGTTATAGGCCATTACATTAACACAAAACGTAACTGTTTCGTGTTAGTTGATACATAATAGCGTCTTACGGTTGTTAAATCGAAAACAATTTGGATGAGTCACACTTTTAAATTTTAATCAGTACATTTTGATCAGATATTCGTTTCAATTCATCATACTTTTCGCTCTTTTATTGTTGTTGTTGTTGGACTCGGGTCTGCTCTCATAGACGATGTAAGGTTATAAACCGTTGCATACCGAGCTGGTTAAGTAAATAGTACAAACATGACATCACCTCAGACAATATTACGGAGAACTCTAAGGATTTAAGGTTATCTCACTATGTTTTCCGGCACCATTGTAGCGAGTAATATTTAATTTTTATTAATTAAAAGACGCGTAACTTTGTAAATTTAGAGGAGGCTTTGTACAATATTACATGGCAGGTCATAAATCGAACGGTGGCATTAAATTAATATTTCGATTTGCTTATTTTTACTGATAATTTCAATCCACTGTTATGACATTTTGTAATTTTGCGTAAAATGTTGGAAAATCTGTGTACTTGCAACACTATCCCCACCATTTTCAGTCAGAGTTGAGACACAATTGACATCCCACTTCATCCAATAAGCTTCTCCATCTGTGCCATACTCTGTTTCTGTTCCGCAAATGCGACGGGGGGCTGAAGTGAACATTCTAGAATGTTCTAGGGTTTTTTGTTTTCAGTGCTGGGGGTGGGATCGCTAACATATAAATACACCGTATCCTGGCGCAATGCGGCACAAAGCGGCTTGAAACCGACATGGGCACTTGTGCTGTAATGTCGGTGCCTCCGCTCCTGCGGGCGCTGGTGCCGCTGCACGCTAGACCACCAGATACAACGAGCTACCATTTCCACCTGCCAGGAAATGGTCACCAAACTCTTGTACATAATTGTATATTTTGTACGTAAGAAGATTAGTTAGAAATCTCACGACTAGGCGTAAAGCGGTAAACGGGAAGCACGCATTGACATCGACGACGACTCGCGGCGCTATCGTCTCGCTGACGACGAACGACAGCGGCTCGAAGTCGGCCTCGACCCCTCGGCGCCGCGCCTTCAGTGGATTGGACTCGGAGGACCCTCAAAATACTGCTGCACTTCCCGTCCGGTTGACTAACGCTCGGCGGCGGCGGCTCCAGCAACGCGTGCAGCTCACCTTTGCGCCCGTCGCGGGCCTCGATTAAGAGAACAACATATTAAAATTAAGATTAGGACATTGTAAATAATAATTGTTCACAGACATTCAGAAGGGAAAGATCATACTACATTTTATTTTAGAACTACCAAGGGACAAAGTTACATATAATTGAATTAAACAAATTAGTATAAGGATATGGCGTATTATTTACCTCGACTATTCAATCGATACCCCAACAGAAACTATCAAAGACATTTTACAAACACATTTATTGATATCCAAACTTAATGAACAAATCGGTCCGTTTCAATTTAAAGGCCTACACAATTTCCAACATTGTCCATATATTATCAAAACATACAGTACACACTTTAAAATTACCTCGCACGTCATTATGGTGGTCTGCGTAGTGATTATTACACCTTTATATTGTTTAATTACTGTTTACGTGAAATATGGTTTTTTCACGCCTGGACTCTTTCGGATTTTTCAATGAAGCTTTGATCGGAGGATCACAGGTAACCGGCGGATCCATCAGTAACATCATCGTCTGAAATTACTCCACTAAACTATGGTCAGAAACCATAGTTTACTTCCAAAACACATCATGGAGCCAAATTTACGGCTCAATGCTTGTTAATTTCAACACATCTGGATTTTTAAACTTGCAGAATATATTTGCCCTTGTTACGTTAAATAATTGTAGAGATTATCAAAATTATTTCATTTATGATTATTATTGCACTGTAAATGTAATTATGGTATGCAGTTTTCATTACGAATTTTATTGTTAAATATGTTGTAAATGCTTTCATCCCTACGGTAGAGCTACGGCGTAGCACACAACAAGTTGCCACGCCTACACCGCTCGTAGACATGCCAGTATAATTATTATTTCTATTAGCTACGAAATTGTCTCCTTACACTTTAAATGTATTCGAGAACATTTTAGAACAATTCAAGAAGTTCAGGTTTAATGACACCGTTTTATTTTTCCACAGATATTTCTTTTTTCTATAAGTAGTTTGTATTGTTTCTATAAAAATATATAGGTACGTCCGCTTATTGGAAGAGTAGGCACTTAAACTGACAGAGATTGCACACTTGTTTAATGTCCTTCATGGTTATGGCGACTTATAATTCATGTTATTAAAGTAACGTACATAAAATAAGGCAGGCACCGTGCACAGGTTAGGTTTAAATAAATTTATTCTCATAAGAAAACAATGTTCACTTATAATGATACTTAAAATTAGGAACATATATAGTAGAATTTCTGCCTATAAAAGGTTAAATCATAAGCCATGTGTAAGCCACTGCTTCCTTTATATGAAGTAGTAAACACATATAACATTTCAACGTGCATTTCTTAGTTACATTTCTATATGACCACGATGACGAATTGCTTAATTATATACAGAACTAGCTGTGCCCGCGATTTCGTACGCGTTTGAATTTAATTATTTTATAAGATTCTAAAATAAAAGTAGCCTTACTTACTCGTTATTAGTTCAGCTATCTGCCAGTGAAAGTCCCGTCAAAACCGGTCCAGCCAAAACGAGATTAGCCGGAACAGACAGACAGACAGACAGACAGACAGACAGAGAGAAATATAAAAAAATAGTATTTCGGTATAAGTACCGTGTATACATAAGTACATATACATTCAATAAAATGCGGTTATTGAAATATTACAAACAGACACTCCAATTTTATTTATTTTTATAGATTTGATAATTTCAATATTTACAAATTCCCTACTGCATTTCCAAATCGGATTTATGTTTTAGTATTAAGCTGCCAAGCTGGTTAATACAATTTAAAAAAATTGTTTTCAGTTGTTTTATGATCCACCAATTACGTATATTTAGGAACGAGCTATGCCCCGCCATATTCCTGGCGCAAATCCAGATCCCGTGGGAATATCGGGATTAAAAGTAGGCTATATGTTTTCCTATAATCTCATCTATATTCCAGTGAAAGTTCCATTAAAATCCAAAACATTTTTTTCACCCTTGGTGCACTGCTGTATCGGGTCTCCTCTCATAGTGAGAGGGATATAGGCCATAGTCTACCACGCTGGCCAAATGCGCATTGGTAGACTTCACACACCTCAGAAAATATTACATACTTTATAACAACTCTATGGTGTGCAGATTTTCACGATGTTTTTCATCACCGCTATAGCAAGTGATATTTAAATTTTCAATTATAAAACGCACGTAACAAGTCAGTTGCGAGCCAGGACCGAACCCAGACCCCAAGGAGGGGAAAGCTGAATTTAAAAGCACTAGGCTATCACTGCATGTAACAACAACAACAACAACAACATGTCGTCACGATAGGTCAATAACGGGGTAGGCAGAAAGAAAACAAAAACTGCACATAACATACTACATATTATTATTTAAATAGATATTTTCATTTCATCGAGACGCACAAAAAATATACATGCTCATGCTCATCGCACAAATGTTTGTCTTATATTGGAATCGAACCCGTGATCTCCGATTTAGTAGTCAGAATCTGTAACTACTGGACCAATGAGACCAGTAAAATTAATCACTTTTGATTTACGAGGATGTAATTGCGATATCAGATATAAATTAACTTCAAACAAAACCTTGGAGCTTCCAGTCAGAGTTACATCCAGGTACATCGTGATTACTATATAAACATGTAGGATGGAGGGTGAAGGGTGGTAAAGGGAGATGAAAACCACCTACATAATCACAGACTCGAGTTCTAGAATGTTCCACGTACATTCAATTGGGACAGGGATACCATAATCAATTTAAATTTACCCACGATTCACGAATATGATTTACCTTATTGTACGCCCCTAAATAATGGTAAATATTAACACAATTCCTAATGCAATGCTCCTGTTACTAAACTAACAAGGTAATCTTAACTCAACTAACTAACATTGATATTATTATATGATGGTATACTAAAAAAGTTTTCCATCATCCGCAGTTTAGGGGTGCTGACAATTACAGTTATGTATTAGAATGTCATTTCGATAGTGGGTTGGCATTTATAACTGAATAAATTGTGTGAAATTATATTTTGCGTGTTGCAAAATTTTTGTCATTGCAACACCGAGCGATTTTCCTCCTCTTGCTAACTAGTGGAGGAGCGATGTGTTTGTCTTTGTCTTTCACTTGTTGGCCTTTCATTAGCCCGGTGGGGGGGTTTCAGAAAAATACCAAGGGGGGTCCGATCAGGTCGGCGGCGACGCCGGGCAGGGTATAAATGGAAGCGTCGAGGCTTCGGCATCATTCGCTCTATCTGCCACCATGTTCGCAGGTAGTGGCGCGTCGGGCCCTTCGCGGAATCCGAAGCCCCTGCATGCGCGACCGCCAGATAGTCCGAATCATTAGCAATAAGAACCCTGGACGATGAGCTGAGCTGTCGCAGAGAAGACCGTGCTGAAGAAGGAAGGCATGTCGCTTCGTGGCTGCTTTCGTTCCGTTGGCGTCGTCGACCGCCGCCGGACGACTCGGGGCCCCTGTGCGAGAAGGGCGACGTGGCCACCGACTGCCTCTTCCTGCCCGCTCAGCCCCCGAAGCGTGCCGCGGTGTATGGTGCCGGCGGTGCGGCTCGCACGCAGCACGAGTGGACTCCGACGGCTTTGGCCCATCGTGATATAAATATGCGTTTACTATAGTTTAGGTAGTAAGACTAATGACTAATAGTACCAGACACGTAACTATATATATATGTTCTCTTTTATTTTGTAGGTTAAGTTAAAATAAAACAAAAAAAAAACAAAGTGTTTCAATTTTTCTGCCCATCCCAATATAACTAAGAGAGTGTTGACACACGACACATCACACAGATTCTATCACTCTCATGCATGTCGCTGTTCCGCCACTACACTACTAAGGCTACTTCCAGCTTTTAGCCTTTGTTTCATTTAATGTTCAGATTTCCCCAGAAGCTGTCCATAATAACACTGACATTACAAAAATTTAACAGATAGATTATTTTACAAATCGTTCAACCAGATATAGAGATTGTAATGCATTCTCATAAAAAAAACAATCTCTTAATATTGATTATACATATATCAAGCATAACTACTGACAATAAAGTCTGACTTTTAAGCGATCTTCTGAAAATATTTTGAAATAAAAGTTATTCTCAGTTCAATGAGGACTTATGTTTAAAAAGTTTGCAAATGACCAGGCGGTATAGGCGAAGACTAGGAAATCAAAGTATATTTGCTGGTCGTTTAATAGTGAAATAATTTCTCTGAATACTTCCTTTATATTTAGTTATTTTAAGTTGAATCGCATCCTGCGGAAAGCGACTGGTGTCCCCGCCGCTGCAAGCACCGCGTTCTATTGATTTCTCTCATTGCGTGTTCATGACCTATGCGAACTGTTTAAACAATGATTTGCTGAACAACATATTATATGTTGTAGATTAATGTTGTAGAATTGGTCTTATATGTTCGGCGCTGTATTTATCTGTATATAGACAAATAAAAGATCTGCGCGATTTCTAAACGCTTAAAACTGCTCTAAAATGTTACCAATACAAGTTTTCTTAAATTTCAGCCTGAAAAAGAAAATTGCAAAACTCCAAAGTATATTCAAATTTAATATTTACAAAAGATAATTGGTGCATTTTATATCATTCGATACACGATCAGTCATACTGATTGTGACCCTGCTATATCTATTCTGCCTTTCGATAGATATGCTATCTTCAAATTTCACCAACATTCATACATATGGGTCGGAGCAAATGTAAAATGTTAGCGATCGGCATGAGTTTTAAATGTAAATAAAACGAAGGTAAATTATTTTCTATTTTTAAGTCCGTTATAACAACGTGGTATATTAAAAATTTTAATTATCTTAATAATGCTCTATTATATCCGAGAATTAAAAAAAAACCGAATCGGTGCAATTTGCATTTCGTGAACTTTGTATAGAATATTTTGTTTCATTATCTTTGTTTGAATTCCGTTTGGGCTATAGTTTACCACGCGTAGCCGGTGCTACGACAATGCTACGACACTGAAAGAAGTTCTATCTAGTATCATAGTTACTGTTCGTAACTCGTACAAATCGAATATTAAAATAAAATATGTACCCAGTAGATATTTATTCAAATAAAATTTTGTGCTATATGCAAATAACTTGTTGAGTTGTATATACTTTATTGTGATATTAATAACTAAACTGCTCGTAACTTTGACAGCCTCGTTGGTCGGACGGTTGCTAGCGCGACTGCCGGTCGGGAGGTTCTGGGTTCAAATCCCGGGTTGGGTACTGTTGGATTTTCTAATTTAGAATTTCTAGAAGTGACTCAGAGTCTGGATGTGTGCCCGGTGCATGGCAATAGGCTCACCACCTATTCCATTGTGGGACTTAAACGTAACTGGTAAATTGTGGGGGTGTCCTACACTCCTCTGCCTACCCCTTAGGGAATTACAGACGTGATGTTACGTATTTATAACAATTTGCACTCATTATATAGCTCGAGTGTAAAATCATTACGATAAACTACGAATCAAAGTACACTACCGACATGATATAAACATTAATTAACGGAATCGAAATTAATTAAATATCCAATTAAAACAATTAAGTCACTTTGATAGCAGTGTCATATACATAAATGTTAATGTATTCTGCTCAATAAAGGATTATATTATTGAACATACTCGCATATTCCGTTCGATTCCATTTATGTTAATTATTATTATTTATTTTAATAAACAATCATGGTGGTTGTCGTTGGATAACAATTTTAAGCTTTGTCGGAGGCTTTGAAGGACAAACGTCCGATAGATCGCACTGGAGCAGAATGGTGCAGTACGATCCAGTCCAGGCTTCCCGATGTGAAAAAGGTCTGTGCTCAGTACGAACTTTAAGAAAAGGATTGTTGTCTATTAAAAAGCGTTTTGGCCTCATTATATCCGGGGTCCAGGTCCAGTAAACATTTAAAGCCAAAACAGATAAAATATATATTTTTTAAAGTTTCTAAGTAAAAAATTCTTTAAGTATGTATTGAGTTAATTCTAAATACACAATTTTTTTCCACCCTTCTACCACGCTGGCCAAGTGCCGATAGGCAGACACCACACATCTCAGAAGACGTGCATATATTTTATCATCGCCAAATTGTGTAGGTTTTCTAGGATGTATTCCTTCATTTAAATATGAAGTTACAAAACGGATGTAACATCGCATAGTCAGAGGATTTGCACCCAGACCCCCGGGAGTGGGAGATTCGATATCAAACCACTAGACTATCACTGCTCCAACAATACCAGGAAATGTACTCTTTCAACTGCATATTAATAATAATAACTCAGTAAAAATGTAATTTGTGCGCTAGACATGAACAATGCACAATGCACAAAACATTGCACATTATGACCTTAAGTGATTAGCAAACAGGTCGGAAAATAGGGTCACTCTGAAGCGTCCTCTATCCGCGCAAAGGTCAGAGTCATTCGACCAGCAATAAACAACCAAGGCTTGGTAAAGGACAGTTATTCAGGTTACGCATTTAAAGCACTCTAAATCCATAGTATTATTATAAATCGGAAAGTGTATTTGTTTGTAGTTCATTCGCGTCAAAACGGAGCAAGGGATCGATGGGATTTTTGGTACGGAGATAGTCGAAGGATCGGAGAGTGACATAGGCTACTCTTTTCCGCGGGAAAATATCGAATTTTCATAGGAAAACGAGTTTTAATAAAATTATATAGTACTACAGATGGCGTTACGGGCGGAATAATGGTATGACGCGTGACCGCGGGTAACAGCTACTTGAAAGGAATAAATAAATAAACTTCATTCACCCTCATATTCATAATACATATTAGTATGGATGTACACAAAGAAATGTAAAATATCTAATAGAAAAGGGGTCAGCGCAACTTGCTTACTTAACTTTCTTTATCAAAACAGTTTATCTATGTATATCGGCTCCCTTAACTAGTTATCCATTGTCTCGTACAACACGAATTTTAAACCATTTTTAATTCCTTTGACGGAGTTCAAAGACCGTTAACCGTAAAATCTATGTACATGCTTTCTGAAGTATGAAAACCTAAGTGGGCACTAGCGGTCATCGATATTTGAGACGAAGGCGTTGCTTAACTTTACATATCGTTTTCAACGTACCAGCGCTTCAGTAATATGGGCATTTCTATTAATCACTTGTCCAATTATGTGTATTTTAAATGAATATTAATTGTTTTTATACCGATCACTATCAATTGTTCTCTTGGTGTTAATTCTAAACTGAAAGCACTAAAAGCTTCTGCGATTCTAAGAAAATACAGAAAAATAGCGATGTCTACATGAATTATTTAAATCGTGTCCTTCACCAGCACTCACCATAATTGAACTTGAAAGCTCACGGCGAAACGAATTCGAGGTAAGTAACGATCAAATGGATGACATTTTATGACATTGGCATTTAAATTACCGTTCCCGACATACGACTGGGGAAAAGTTTTTTGAGTTACATCAATCACCTTTGTAAATTTATTAATGACTCACAACCGTCATTTCTCTCTTGTGTACAACAAAGAATTCATATCAATTGTAAATTTCAATATTCACGTTTCTCTATGTCATCTGTCTGGTCTCAGCGAAAGCTATTGACAAATGTAATACTAACTCGTTGAGAAAGTGGGTAAGCGAGCTAAAGAAACTAAGCGAGCACAGTACAGCGCTCACTGGCCGTGTAACATAACCTTTTTTTTATTTTTTTAACGACTGGGACAATTCCACGGACAGTTATGTATCTAAATCCAAATTACGCCATTAAATGCCTTGATTATGATAACAGGACATTCGATATACATAAATATATACATACAAAATATGTAATACTTATATAGTTATTTTTATCACACCCAGACAGAGAACAAACAAATGTGCACATCACAAGTGTTTGCCATGTGTGAGAATCGTACCCACGACCTCCGGCTTAGCAGTCAGGGTCTGTAACTTGGACCGCGGGGCCTGGATACACATTAATATTGAATATAAATAATAAAGCAGATTAAACATAAATAGACGTTTCACTTTGTCCCTTCGACATTTAAGAAAACAACCTACATTCAAAGGCTGCGATATTTTTAACTCGCGTTCGTTTGCTGAGTAACTATAGAATATGAAATAATAAATTTCACGTGGGCGTCTGTGAGATCAAGAAGGGCCGAAACCTGAGAGCAAAATGTTTTTGAATAACGACCTCGGTACCACCTTCAAATAGCTTAATCCGTGAACAGCTCAGCTTTGTATGACTGATCGCTGTCATAGGATTAACAAAATTAAATAAGGAATTAATTATTTATAACTGATCATTAACGTTAGGTAATCATTATATCTCATGCTTTTTGTTAAATAAAAAGTAATTTTTTTAAATATCTTTTGCATTTAGGCTTCGGTTGAGGTCATATATTGGTGTTATCGTCTCTATTTCATTCTTATATGAACTAAACTTTCATTTCAGTCAGAGCTTCCACCTTTCCACTAACAGGCTGGTCTGTTCGCACATATTGGTATTCAGTTGAAAAATAATTTCTAAGGCTTTATAGATAACAGAAACAAAGCAAACAATCGCTAAGCTTCTTAACAGTTCAACCTAGTTACCAATCGGAGCGTTTGTAGGTCGCTATACAAGTTAGCTGCAAACATTCTGACCGAATCCATCATAACAACACTGTTACGTAATGAATATTACACAATAATAATAGTACATCGTAATATTTATTATTATTCATCAATTTCACAAAGCAAATTCTATATACGTACGGATGTTGTGTTTATAACAATTGCACCGTAACCTATGTTAGTGTTAAAAATGAAATTAAAAATAATAAAAAGCAAAACAGGACAGAAAATTTGTGGTGCACATCTAATAATATTCATAATAGTCTCATTTTAGGGTCATCCGTAAATTGCGGACTTTATAGTCAATTGTGTCCAAAGCAGACTTTATAGTAAATTGTAGTATTGTAGTACATTCTCTGTTTTATAGGAGAAAATAAATAGAATTAAACTATCAAACGTGCTTCATTGCACGCAAAACGTATAGAAGTATATTTGACAAATTTAACAATAACTTCATGTTTTTATACGATAAAGCTTCGTAAAGATATTCAAGCGAATGAATAACTTTCAAAACTTAGGTCAACTAATTTGTTATATGAATTAACCTCACTACATATCATACGTAGCACGTTTCACAATGTTTTTAAAAAGTTTATGTTTGTACAATTTTCCCTTTACACACGCCAAAACCCTGGCGTTCAATTTCAAAATTGAACTTTAACAAGCAGTTACGCGATACACTCCGAAGGCCGGACAGTCGGTGAAACGTTTTAACTTGAGCAAATGCCATGTAATATTTAATATTTTCGCCTTAGTTCTTTCAGCGACGACGATCACGACCTCAAATTGCTCATTTTAATTTTTCTTTGTTTAAGCAACAAAAGAATAACACTAATTAAAATAATGAAGATAAATTAACTTTAGATATAAAACACAAAACCGCTAGTTTATTAACTCGTATTCCAATTTAATCAAACATTTTAATTAACAGGTACTTAGATTAGTGCTGGTGCATTGTTAAAAATAATAATATAACTTATTTTAAACACATTAAAAATCAATAGTTTAAATTGGACTAACTTTCACGAAGCAGTAATAGTGATAGATGAGGATGGATTTGAAATATCTCAAAGCACCACAATATTACGATATCGTTAGTCCTCGTAAAGCGGAACTGTAGGCTTAATAGGATTTATGAGAATGACTTAAGACGTAAGATCAGGTCAACCTGTAAAGTGTGAAAGTTTTTTTTTTGGATCCTTTTGTTGGTCCATTGCTGGAACGTAGATCCCCTCTTACAGTGAGAGGGTTTTAGGTCTCAGTCCACCGCGCTGGCCAGATGCGGATTGGTAGACTTGATACACCTCAGAAAATATTACATATGTTATATTATACCATATTTAAGGGGTGCAGGTATTCTCACAATGTATTCCTTCACCGTTATAGCGAGTGATATTTAAATTTTTAGTTATAAAACGCACGTAACAAGTGAGAGCCGCGCGCCAGTTGAACCCAGACCCCCCGGAGCGGGAGGCTGAATTTCAAACCACTTGGCCATCAATGCTTCTTATCTTTTATCAATTCCACATACATTCCCATAAATACATATTGGATTACGTCTACGAAGCTACGGCGATATATCGATCAATAAATGTATCAGACCTTGAGCGTCATCCCGGCGATGTTGCGTCCCTTTCACACCCGCCCGCCCACAGCGGCCCGCCCACATGGAAACATTCTGTTAATGTTAGCGAATCTAGACAGTGTAGAAGCCTCTGAACGCAACAGAGAGAACACAGGTAAGTTTCTTTTCCAATGTCATCTTTGTAACATTAACATACTGTATTTTATATCCAATATTTTGATTTTGTTTGGCCGTCACGTCTCTAAGGATAGATATATTTGGCGTTGAGTGCAGTCTACTTACCCCATACACAACGCGGCGTGGCGGTATAATAATAATAATGTATTTTATATATTCTATAATTTAAATATTTTCGTGTTATAATGAAATTTAAATAAATAAATTTAATTAGTTGGGGATAGTTCAAGTATTACGTAAGCAGAATTTTAGTTATTTTTAACCCCCCTCT
>DWDX01003764.1:0-12642 GCA_018245675.1 Agara michaeli
AAAGTATTGGTATCATATTAATTTATTATTGGAAGTTCATATATAACAAATAAATCCATGGTCGTACAACAGGACAAGAAATATATTAAGTATTTATTGTATAGATGCATATGACAATGCATTGAATCAATTTGTCACCGTGTCGAGCCAATAGAAGCATCGTTGTTCGAATCGCGCGCTCATATCCATTTGTAAATGATGAATTAATCTAATTTTTTGAAGCACTGGTCGATGATAATTGAATCTGGGTCCGCGAAATATAGTTAGGACCTTGTGAAATGTCAAATTATCATTTGCCTATGAATGAATACATATTTACATATTATGCGTGACCTGTGGGAGGGTCGGCAAATGAATGCAAATATGAGCGAAGTTCGTAAAGTGATCATAAATTTTGATAAATTAAACCCAAAAATACTTGATCATTTTCGTCGTCTTGTTGGGAGTTGTTACTTTAAATCTTTAATCTTGTTGCGAACCAAAATTGCCTAGTGATCTCAGCTCAAAGAAAGGCATTGAGCTGCAGAATTAAATTTTGACATTTGTACGTCAATCTTTGTATTAAAGGCACCATCAACATGATAAATTACTAGTATGGAATTATGAGTGTGAAGAGTGATTGGTCTTCGCTTACAAGTGGTCGCTATCGAGGGTACCGGACTGCTGTTAGTCGTAGTATAGTTCGTTTTAGTGCATTTAGTATTAGTCAGTGTTCGGCCTATTCAGAGTTTTCCTGGAATTTAAGCAATAAATGTGCAGCCAGTCCGTAGATATTTTAGACCGCCTCGTATCGACCTCGCCGCTTGGATCGCATCGCGCTGGCTACGACCGGCGCCTACCGCCTTCCCTCCCATGATGCATAACGCCGGATACTAACAGCGTGAGTGTAATACAAATCACTTGCGTAAACGGCCTATGCGATAACGCGACTCTTATTGTCGCGCAATAAGGTTCACAACGGCGCGGCGAACACGAATACGGTAAAACGAGTTCATAGTACTCCACGTAATACGAACGGTGGGTTAGTTGGTTGTGATTTATGCTTTATATTGCATCAGATGATCGGCGTGCACGCGTAAATCACGCGTTTTACAGTAACGGTCTGTTAAGATACAACACAAGTTTCACAAATTATGAGGACAATGATAAAATTAGCAATCAATAACTATGTCAATTAACCCGCACGGCGTTGCGCTTTTGGTTGGGCTTTGTCCCCAGCGTTGGGCATCACTGGATTGAAATGATGATGCCAATGTAAACGATGAAGTTGTGTTTGTTTATATAATGGTTGTACGATGAACACTTCACGTATGTTGTTAAATATCACGGGTCATCTTGTTACGATAAGCGGAACAGGTTTATTTAACGCAACCGTTGTATTACTGCACTTACACATAACAAAATTTGAAAACTAAATCTTACAGACATTTTCTTTTAATGTCATTAATCCGATAACAATGTAGCCGTTCATTTTTCCACAGATAAAATAAATTATTTATTTAACGAAATATGTGAATGTCATTAGGGATAAATTTACAATCGATTATGATTTCGTTGTAATAATGCAACTCGTTAGTATTAGTATTATGTAAAAACCAGTCAGAACTTATTGACAGGGCATTGACCGATTGCAATTGCGAATATTTTGCAATCTACTATATAAATATACATTCGTCGCGAACAGCGTTGGCAACTCGAAGGCGAGTAATGTAGGTACGGAACTAAATCTAGCCCGCTAGCTAGCCCCTACAGCGCAACCTGTAGGTAGCTAGGAGCGTGAGCCGCTATCGAGGGCATGTCCCCGCGTGGCCAACCGACGGCCGACGGCGCCGACCATGACGACCCTCTGTTCAATAATTCAACCACCCCGCCGCGTCCATATTTCATTTATCTACGAACGATATCGATTTACTAACTGCTACCGTTGCCACTTGCAATTATCCGTCGCGAACCTAGACGTTGTGTTGTGTTAATTGTTGTGTAACGGAAGCCATCTTGATGTTTAAATTCAAACGAAACCTTTTTTGAAATATCTCAAGTACAGTCTAGGCACGCTTGCCCAGTAAATGCCATGTCTTCATCGATTCTAAAGTGTGCGTACCTATTGGGTAAAACACATCGGAACAGGAGTTTCCCTAGTTTTTCATTATATTGATGCCTTGTTATAGATATAGATATCGTTCACGGAATTTCAGTGTCAGTCAGTCTGTCTTGGAACTTGGTCAAAAAAGCCGGCGGAAAAAATGTAAAAGTAAGAGAGACTAAAATTTGATATATTGCAAATATTGCAATAAGGCTTTTGGTTTGATCATGAGTACAGGTGACAGGTTATCCTGTGCGTATATTAAAAGGTGATATAATATCACGCGTGAGGTATTTCGACGATAGAAGAACATTGGATTGACTTCGTTGCGCTGAAGGACCAACGTGGCAACGATGACTGTTTCAAAACAGTTTTAAGTGCAAAGGAATTTAGCGATCGTCTTTGTCAGTATACTTCGAAAGGTACATCCTTGGACCCTTCAAAGCAAGAATTAGGACTTTACTAAGCAAGCGAGCAACATCGTAAGTCGCGTCATCGATTTTCATCAGACTAGAAAGCGGATAAACGTGTGACTATTTAGGATTGAAAAGCCTAGACATCCCAATCATACTAAGTCCAGGAATCCTATTAATATCGTAGTACTATCCTTATTAAAAGCTAGACTTGGTTATGGCAACCCTACGTCAAATAATGACACATCTTCAATTTAACCCTTCGTGGAAGAAAGAACCCAACTCCGAAGCTTGGTAGGTACCTACTATTTTCCAATGTGCCTCCATCGCAAAGCTAAGCGTTTTCGTTATAGTATCTTTACATTTAGTGATTTTCCTACTGGAACTATACATGAGCCTTTGCCACAGACGTTATTAACGAACAACAATCGGAATATCGGCCGAATACAGAACTCGCTCAAAAAAGGAACCATATTGCTGCGCAAGGGAAAATGGCAGAAGCAAATTGGCCACGAATCCAAACTCCCAACTTATCCGCTTGACAATGCAATCGCGGCGAGAACCTCCGCTCAGCTCGGCCATCGGTAGTAAGCGTTACAACTTACTGCAACAGGCCTACACACGGCACAATGGAAACGAACGACATGTCCACTCACCTCAATCAATCATGGGGCCGGACGGACGCGCAACGCCACGTCGACACAGACGCTTCGAAAAATCGCCAACGCGTAAAACCACGTATCCGGATGAGACGCGCCGTGTGGCCGTGGTTCACAAAAGCTGGCGGAGCGTTTGCAAAACGTGTAAAATGCAAATAGGCTGTGCGTCGCGAACGGAGTCCGGGCGCTCACTACGCAGGTCCCTCCCAGGTGTCCCGCACATGCGCAGCGGCCGGGTCCCCGGAACGCCATGCGCGGACCGCGAACGAGACTGTTCGCGACAACGCGAGACGGGGTGGGAAAAGTACGCCGATTGCAACGCATGTGCATAGCCGCCGGCCACCGCCTTAAAACGCACAGAGTGCCATTCAACCCTCATCATCTACCCCTTCAGTTATAATTAGCCATACGCGGGAATACCGACCTTCCTTTCGCTACAGATTTCCAATAGACATCGATATACATATACGGCTTTGTCTATGTATGAATCGTATCCACTAAACCTCGTTACATATCGATAGCCTTTTGCACTTTGGCCTTTCAATAGAGAACGCCCTGCGTAGGTACAATCAATCCAATCGTTGTTTTACAATGCGTTGTTGTACTTCGATAAGGTAGAAATATTGAAAGATTTATGCTAAGATCGATATGACAGTACTTTTATTTCAGAGCGAACTGAACGAAGATAGTCTATTGAGGCTTTGAGGCCTTTGAGAGTCTACTAATTAGTTATAAGAGCACTTGATAGTTTTGAAGCAGCACTAACAGGAAAACCAATATAAAACTGATACAATACAATACAATATAATGAATATCTTGAAAAACTTCTTTATCTTCATTGAAACCGTTTTATAACAACAATTGTAGAGCAATCTAGATCGTTTCCGAGTATATCTAAGATAAAACAAACCTTACCGCCCGAATAAATAGAGCAGCCCAATTATTGGGGCGCAGCACTCTCACCCGCGGTATCTTCACTAGATTTGTTTATATTTATAAACAAGAAACAAACCATCTGATGCCAACGGAACGTATGTAATATACATATATAGCGTGCGTTTCACGTAAATGCACCGCAACTGGGATGAAGTCCGAAGCTTACGACGCCACGTTGCCCCAGTGTGAAATGTTAGAGATACCGATAAAGAATAGCTTCAGGGATTAATATTTGATAACAGAAATTTTAATTGTTGTCTTGAAACACTCAATGTTACATTTTTTTGCAAAAATACTCAAAGAGCAGTCCACATCTACCACAAACAATATATGATGGTGAAGATGATGGTATTACAATATGGTTACGAAATGTATTTATATTATGATGACAAGAAACTTCCATTAAACAATGTATAATCAGAAAACCAGATGGACGTTCATCTACGGTCAGCGCGGACTCTCCTTTACATGCCCAGTCGTTGTGTGGACATTCTAGCTCACACTTCAGCATCCAAACGGGTCAATTTCACTCTGACATCGGTTTTAGATAATTCGCCACTCCTACATCTTAGACAAGCCTACACAAAGGACTTGCCCATAATAATAATAATAATAATAACTTAGGTTGTCACATACTGGCTACCCTAAAGATAAGTCCATAAACAATATTGAATTCCATCACTGACTCTCAAGTTCAACTAGCCCTACCATTCTACTTAGTGACGTGTCAAATCAATGATGTGTATGCGAACTAGCTGTTGATTTAAAAAGTCCACAAAAAATTTTATTTGTAAGTTATCTGTAATTGCAATACATGTTATTTCAAGGTATGATGATTTAAGATATGCTCAAGATCACTTATTTGTCGGCCAATCAACAGTGGACCGAGCTCAGGGGTTGCTTACCTTGACAGATGGATCGTATAACGTTTGTCTAGTATTTACAATTACCAATATGTTTTCTGTCACATTCTATATTAGCTTAACAGTTTTGGTGTGTACTTTTTAAACCTTATTAATTAAACCATATATATACAAATTATGGATGATGCCCCGCTTGGAGCACTGTGCGCACCTCACAAACATTATAATTTTTTATTACATAGTGATAAATATTTTTTTAAATTATAAACTAAAATGATAGTTCAAAGACCTAGAACCCTCCGGCTGCGAAAGGACACCCAGCAGTGGACCAACGATAGGGCCAGAAAACGATTTATGTAGTCCGGTTGGTATATCTCGAAGGGTTTTTACAACTTTGAAACACATATTTAAGTATACGATCAGTATCACAATATACATAATAAACCTCCACAAGACTACTTTGTAATAAGAATGAAAATATCAATTGTCAGTGTCAATATAGCCTGTATTATGATAACCAAAGAGCTGATAAACATACATACATAGATATTTTTAATATTTGCACCAATCCATTCATTTATAAACAAATGTAAGATAATTGAACATTTATTTGTTAACAATGTATTGTTATGACATCCGATGGTCATTAAATTACACTCATTGTTGTGATTATGGCAATTTTGTCATTCACCATCATTACAATGATTGGAAGGAGCGCTTTTTTATATTCGTGTCACATGCAGATTATCGCTTGTTGGTTTGTGTTTTAAACTTGTTGAATGCAAATAATTGCAAGCAGACAATTTCCTTTTTAATAAATAACAATATAATAATCATTTTATGTCGTTGGCTGGTGTGAGCCTTTTTTTTCCCACATGTGGGCAAAGATCTTTTTGATGTTGCGTACATATTTTAATTTTGTGCAGTATTCAATCAAAGTATATATAAAAATTTAGAGTACCCCACCCCATATTATCATTTGATTTAATTTGAAGCAGTAATATTTGATGTGATGTGATTAATTCCAACACTACATTTATATACAGATCAATCAGCTCTAAAGGGGCACTTGCGGTTCATGTGTAAAGTTGGTGACACATGGTTGCAAATGGTACTACACACAATCATATGTTAAGGAAATATTTATGGCAACAATGGTATATGTGAGGAAGGAAATAATTTGATTTTATTCATATATCTAATTTCTTATAAGGATACTTTTGAAGGAATCAAGTTTTGTGGGAACATATTTAATGTCAATAGCTGCTTGTGTCTGTTGCCGAATTGCCTGAGCGACAGTTATCTCCCAATAGATTAGTGTTAATCTCCCTTCAAATACAGTAACAATAAATAAGTTTCATGTTTTATCAGAATACAAACTTTGAACAATTCGGCCCCAGTATGGATGGGCGGAGAATAACAACAGTCATAAGGAAGTTTCTAGAAAATTTGACAACGTAGCAAATGTATTGTAGTGCATTGTAAGATTGGTAAAAGCCACATATTGATACTGTATCAGTCTATATCACATATCATATCAAAATATCGTAAGAGATATTATATCTGAGACTAGAATCTGAGATCAATGCGCAATAAATAAAACTATTGGTTACCAATCGTTTATTGCTGGTTTTTTTACTAATAAATATGTTTGATAAAGCAATTCGTCATAACAATATCAAATTACCATTAAAGTAATCCATTTTATTCACCCCAGTCAAGTTAATATGGAGGTACTCATTACATACTTCTATGCAAGTACAGCCTGGAGAAGTCATGTATTTACATCAACTACACAATTTCCGACTGCTATTTAACTATAGATTGATTGATGTAGATAAAGTATGTTACGTTTGTAAGGACCAACATATTCGGCACTCAGTGCTTTCTGCCTACCCCATTAGAGATCTGGCATGATGTTACAATAATATTTGACTATCCCGAATACATACATACACTAAATGAATGTAACAATTTTTTATTTGTATCATATCATAGGTTTTGTGCGACTCTCGGGCTTCGGTAGACTAGGAGAAAAAAAGCCGGAGAAAACAACTCCCAGCACTCATCATCATCTAAAATATGAGGAAACAGTGGAATAGTGTCAATTAAGATTCCAGGTTCTGTTACTAATGGTCCTAATTTGCATTTGATATAGCAGGCCAGTACTATAAGTTTCTCCATTTACCATAAAACCAGAGCCAATGTAGCCAGTAATAAATGCATAAATACGTTTATATGTGAGACCCAGAATTCTCACTTCTCGTTTAGCTCACAAATTCACACAAATTTTAATACATATGTCACATAAACAGTATTCGGAAGACAGATTAAAACGAAATTTAGTCACAGTAGACAATATTAGCTTCATGTATAAACAAACCATATTTTTGAAACTGTAACCTCAATAGCCTAATATGCGATTTGGACATAAATGGTGGTCGCGGACCACTTAATTTGATAGTTCGCATTATCTGATAAACATCTTAACGTGACATAACAAACATAACTATATAAGTAGCTGGTACTCGCGGCTTTGCCCGAAAAGTCGGAACATTTTATTTAGTTCACACGTCACACTGTTATTGCGCCCGTAACGACATCTATAGCGCTATGTCATTGAGACGTGTTTTTCCGTGGAAATCCGATATTTTTTCGACAGAAAAAAGCACCATATATCATTCTCCAGCCATTCTTCCATTTCCATAACAAAAATCACATCGATCCATCACGCCGTTGTGTCGTGAAAGAAGGGCAAACAAATAAACGCACTTTCACATTTATCAAATTAGTATTGATTTACAGCTTTGTGCTCGTTCTGACTGCCGCCATCTTTTTTTTCGACTCCCAACCAGGAGTAACGTTTGCACGATTTAAACTTAAATATTTGTTGTCCATATACAGCTGGACACATATCTCTTCTTATGAACCATAATATACCAGGATTCTCAACTGTATGTGGCAGAGTTTTACCCATTTTGGAAAACATTTAGAATTCAAATGTGCGTTGTGTACTTACCATGTTTTCCTTCATCATTATAGCGTGTGATATTTTCATTTAAAAAACACAACTCAGTTTATAAGTCACATCCAGATCACAAAATGTTAACTTACACAGTCCAGACTTTTCATTTGTTCACACATGAGCAAATACATAACCCACCTGTTGTATATACTTAATTTATATACGGCTATTATTAAAGTAGGTGCAACAACTACCAGCAATAAGCTTTGTGTGAGCATGCCGAGACTAATGAGCCACTTGTGAGATCTTGATCCATCCAATGTTTTGAAATGAGAGTGTTTTGTTTTTGAAGAAAGTATGAATTCTATTCTATCCTCACTACATAAGAGTCTTTCGAAGGTTCTTACGTTTAAAGACATTTGAGTTAACTTTAAGTTCATAGTTACTCATTTCATTGACTCCCAAATATTTCCATCTGATTGTCGGGCTGTATTGAGCGGCTCATTTGAGTTGGGTGTGCCGATGTGCATACAAAGGTAATATAAACATGTTACAGTCTATTACAATTAAATCTTACCATAAGTAACACACTGTCTCATGCATCCTGAGCAAAGTAAATTGTTGTTTTTGCATTTAAAGCCAAATAGTATTAGCAAACAATATTACTCAACAGGTAATATCTTTAATTTTAATAGTAGCAATGTAAAAATTTGTTTTATGGTGATTTATAAAGTTAATTTAGGGTAAAAATAGTAATAACTTATAATAATGAATAATTACAGGTCAATGTTTGCAGTATTATAATATCTATGAAAGTATTTGATTCAATTTTAGTTATGCAGTTATTCTCATGAATACATAATTGAATTATTTCGCATTTAAATTTAAAATGCCTGATGAAATGCGATTACTTTAATTACAGTCATAAACAACAACAAAAAAAGATAATTACGTCAGTTCCAGCAGTTACTAAAAGAAATTTATTTATATCTTAATATGTCAAGTGTAGTATTTGGAAAATGGGTAACGACGTAAATAGAGTCGAGATTTGGTCGTTTTAAATCGTTTTCGATCCCGTGATAAGAGAAAAATAGCAAATATCTAATAAGAACATGGCAGCACACAGACGATTGATTGTGAGAAACACGCGAATAGAACTGCGTAACGCGAATCAATATCGACATATTCGTGCTAAAACATACCCACAAATCAATTTCCACGTTATATAAGTGGATATTGAATCCAGAAAACAATTTGAGTATATGTTACTACACCAATTACTCGGGAATATTGAAGTGCCACACTGAGTCACGTTACGAGGATTATCGCTTAGGTATTCCTCAAAGAAAATGACTGGAAAACTGGGAAAACAACCGATGCCGCCCTAAGCGGGGAGCCGTACGTTGATAACGCAAAGCGACGAATCGATGGGCACCCGTCTAGCAACAGGGCAGTGCCTCTATACATGTATACATATAATACACACTGCACGCCTCTATTCGGACGAAATTGTTACACTCTGGCCCAAAAAAACAATGCGAACTACATCTTTCGCTTGACTAACAATATAAATGATTGGATTTGTTCAAATAATCTTACACCGATACGTGGGGTGTAGTACGCATATTATATACCGGCTACTATTACACTGGTCCAATTTCTAAACACCTATAACACGAGAATTAATCGCTGCAATCATCAGTAAACACGTTATTCAAGCGACAAAGAAGCGAAAAAGCATTACAACCATCTAAAAAGATCAAGAACTTTACCCGATCAGCAATCTCCTCTGTAAATCCTAGTGGTTTCCGGGCGCGTCCTACACCACCATTAAGACTGGATCTTATCCTTTTGGCACATTTTGTATCCTTTTAACGTCACTACACTGAACCGTGGATTACTTCACTAGTTTTTAGGCACGAAATCTTCAACCATTTAATACTTCATACACCTTCTTGGTCGAATTTTAGGCACTGAGCCACCATTTGCAAATTGCGTCAAAGTTCCTTCGTTCGCATTGGTGAGATCTGCGCTAATGTAGTAGGATTTTGTGTCGCTCTCTGGTGGTCAAATAGGAAACTAAAATTATTACCGAGCAAAATACAACTCAAAGGCAAGGGAATAGAGATTACCATTTAGATTGTTAATAAATGTTAGGCTCTTTTGGAATAAGTTTAAAAGGGTGCGGTATGGTGCTGTGAGAACCCCGTAGCGTGACGTCAAACTGGGCGTGAAATGAAAACGGCGGACATTTTGAACAGATATTGATTAAAATATAGAATATACAAAATGATAAATAATTAACTGCATATATAATATTGCAATTAATAATGTATTTCTAAAGATAATTATACAAAATGTATCCGAAATAAAACAGCAAATTAAAATAAGTTGTGATGGAACGAAAATAAATACGTAACTGTTTAGAAATTGCAACATTGAAATTTTTATTTTCTTGAAAACGTTGAATTGGTTACAATTGTTAGATTGGTAGATTTTCATCACAAGATAATTGTAAATATAATTATAGCCACATGAAGATTATATGATTTGTAAAATTTTAATGTCAACAATAATAATTAATATAAACCATTTATTGTCTTAATCATTTCATTGTTTTCTTCATACGGTTTCAGCTATTAAACCGATCTGTAAAACGTATTTCGGTAGTGGGTAATTAACTAACTGGGCGACAAAATATAATCGATGGCTATGATTATTATTGAATTTCGCAATATCGTACTTCCTTGTGTTGTTTTTAAGTTGCCATATAAAAAAAATCTCAATCACAAATTATTCTAATCAAAATAGAATTACAGCGATTTTCTGACAGGTATTTCGTTCTACATTTCAGAAGTACCTAATTCTCTTTTTAGTACTCTGTTAATTACTAAAAATTTGATGCAAATAATGTTGAAATTGCTTCTACCTATTTACAGAAGTAAAAGAAAATTTACGGGGCAATATCTGACAACACAAACGATTGACAGGTAGTCTTTCAATCCAATTCAATTACAGTAGCCTTTGTGTCACTTTGTTATACTGCTGTGTTCCGGTATGTTTGTTTACATTTGTGCGAGTTTAAAAAACATTTAAAAGTGAATTCTTCTATTACACAAATACACCGGTATTTGCATTTAGTGTAAAGCGTAAGATCTAAATGAACTCACATTTTATTAGACTTGGCATCTCATGTTGTAATTATTATATCATTTTGTAGATGTTATTTTTGTTAATCTGTTATCTGGTATCGACTCACTGATTTCCAGAGGATTGTTTCGGTGAGTATTTAATAAATAACATTATTGTATGCGCTCATTAATTAAAAAGTGAGCGTGGATTATTTAAAAGTTATTTAAAATGCACCTCAAGATATATTTCTGAGTTGAATGATTAAAATATATTTTTATTCTAAAGTTTTGCCACTGTTTTGTTGCAGTGCTTTAGAGCAATGTTTTAAATAATGAAAGGTTGATTCTGAATTAAAAAAATACATTATTAAATATTTTTAAACAGGCGTGATGTTACGTTACGTTAAATATTTTTGGAGCACGCAAATATATTATTATTTATATTTCGAAATAAATTTCTTATTAGACTCCTCTCAGGGTTCTTTCAGTAAATTTTTCTTATTAATTGGACCTTTTTATTTAATTTAAATAGTTACTTGTAAATTGTATAATCTTCAGCGAGACATGAAATTAATATGGTGGTATCACAACAGTTTTGGTGGGTATAAAGTAATAAAAACACATTTTTTCTTCTAATTTTTCGATAACGGTAAATTCGTAAATTATTTGTATTTTTAATCTAATATTTTAAATGAGTGATAGATTTTAAAATAAATTATATTACATTAAATATTATTATTATTTAATATAGGTTCAGCCACATGAAATATTTCTAGACCAATATAAGAGATACTTATTTATATATAGCCTTTAAATTTTTTGGTACTTTTCCTATAAGATGTTAAAGATATCGTTAGTAAATCACAGAATACAAATTAAATTGATATTAGTCTATTACTATCTACTGAAATTTTGTCCTAGGTTTGGGATAGTTATCAAATGATTTTGGCTAATGATGATCATAACTTTTCTGGATTACAAATAAATTTTGAAATTTTCATGGTTCTTTCACAAACTCAATTATTATGTGGGGTTACAAAGTTATATGTGTATATATATGATACATCCGAAATGCCTGTTACTTTCATATAATGTTAATGTTTATGATTACGATGCAAATACATATGTAAAATAAAATATTTAAAAATACAATTGGCATTGCATATTCAAGCATCAAGGAGTTTGCATTTTCAATTTTAAAATATTCTTCAAAGCAGAATTATTCTTTATTTGTTTATGTTTTGCCACAACTAACTTGTTTCATACTGTTACTTAATAATAATACCATCTCTCCAGGTCTGTAAAGTAATTTAATCGCCAGAATTATTATATTAAAACGGTTGAGAATTACTTATTTTGTGGATAATGCAAATTTCTTTTATCATACACCAGAAATATAGAAACAATGAAAATTACATATTTTATACCTTTTGGCATAAGCGGCTGACTTATTCACCTCTGACTTTTTCAATATATGTGCATTTACAATTTAAAAGTTAAATATCACTCGGTATAATGTTTTTTTTTTTCCTAATTGACGTTTTGCTGTTGACCTTAGTGGCCTCTACAGCTTCACCCGGGCTTTTGTGGCG
>DWDX01003765.1:0-12640 GCA_018245675.1 Agara michaeli
ACCCAACCCGGGATTCGAACCCAGGACCTCCCGATCGGCAGTCGCGCTAGCAACCGCCCGACCAACGAGGCAGTCTTGCCTGCATGCAGACGTTTTATTTGGCTGGGTTAAAGTACTGAATAAATACGCGATCACCTTTATACCGACATACATACTGCTTTTGTTGGTTCGCGACCTTTGAATATGTTCGCAATTAGATTACTTCATTTATTACAGATATATTAAAAATATTTTTTTTTATCACACTGTCCTAAATAATGTGTGAACTCTTTGTGGCCTTCTGTATCATTTTTTGAAATGAATCTATATGGGTTTGCGCTTAATCTGATGCTGGTTCGGACATCCAGCGTCATTAGCGCTCTTGGCCTTAAATCATTGTTATGTATATGCTATTTGATTCACTATTACGCATTTCGTATTTTGCTTTATAGGCATTTTCGCATTTTTCTTCAAAAACGTCCTGTACATATACATATCTATAAGCAGATTGTAGCACAGGACTGCTCTTTGACTTTTATATTGCGACAATTATGTGATATTTGATAACGTTTGACTACATCGTTATAATTTTAACATTCGTGGCTTCTGACATAGTCTCCCATCAAACATTTATAATTACAGCTGTGTAAATTTATTTCATATGTCCCTTTCCAATATGTTTTAATAGGATCGTTAGGTTGCAACAGTGAAGCTTACGCAGCGCGTGTTCGCTACGGTCGAGCTACTCGTACGAGGAAGGCCGTTCATGATCTCGGTCAAGAAATGGTCGGCGGCAGATCACAGCGGAGGTGACGGTTGACTGTTGCTTGCACGATTACCGTTTTCAATGACTAAATTGCCTGTAACAATCAGCGCGCATTCATTGTGCTCTCGAAGTTATGAGTGACTTGGTGAAATCTCGTGCGCACAGTGCGCGCTCGGAACGCGCGCGTGCAGCACGTACACTTGCGAAAGATCGCGAAGGACTCCTACTCGCCGATCACTTTAAACTCGCTCTGAGTAATCCTTAGCTACATAGTCATGAATAGAAATTAAATTATTTTTTTACGCTAATTTAATTTTTTATATCTATTTTAAGTGTTAAATTTGTGATATTATTTAGTAGCTCGTTGTGGTATTATACATTAAAATGGAGATGTACAAATATTTTATTTTACTAGCCGTATTTGTGTGGAATGGGTAAGTTATTTTATTGTTACATTTTGATTCTTTTTAATAGCAAATAATTGATGAAGATTGTTTGTTTGCTTTCTTATTTTATACCTTGTTCGTAATATTGACAATGGCACTAATAATGTTATTGAAAATATCGAAACGATTCTTTAGGAATACTAGCGTGTTGTTGAACTTCGATTTCTCGCGTATGCAAAACCAAAAATATCGGCAATAAACGTAAATAAACCGTTTTGATACCTTAGTTATATACAATAGAATAGTAACACGATGTAAAAAACCAATAAAGATTTAATAGGAGGGTAGGTACCGCATAAATGTTTGGAAAGATAGTGGCAACACTGTAATATGAAATGTAGTATATTATACTTCACGATGGTTTATTGATAATATTGTACCTATTATTGTTATAATAATAATTGTATTTTATAAGCTTAAAGAATAACACACGTGTAGCTACGCACGTTCTTTCACCTGTAAAAAATGAATTGATTGCGTTCTTGTAACTTATAATATAGAGTCCTAAAAATCCGCAAATATTTTAAAATCACACACAGACACGTATATTTTATTTAGTAGTCTATTTTCTTATATAACTATTTGTCACAGTCACAGATAAATGAAAACTAATGTCCCACATTATAATGATAGATGGTGTCTTTGACGTGAATAGCGGATATTGAAGTAATTATGCTTGGTTAGTTTTTTTTGCTTTGCTGTTAATGTCTGTATAGTTACTTTATAGAGTATTTCTTTTTGGTATAGAAATGCTTGCACCTACATATTATCGGCAAAAGTAGAAATTTAAAGACCCTTCATAGATATTTGCGTACTGATATTTGCAATAATACTGGCAGACAAAAAATCATTTTGAACACATACATTTTTGAAAAAAGAGACACGGATAAACCCAAATAATCTGTTTCGAATTCACAGTTTTTGTGTTCCTTAAAACAGCCAGAAAAATGAGAAAGTATAACAAATTTTAGGACAACAAGATTTGAAAAATAAAAAATTCGTTTGGAAGCTGTTGCACCTCTGACGCGGTTGTACATTGCAAGTGATCCATAAGGTTAAACACCAGTTGAACTGGTCCATCGATGGGCACGTTAAGGGCGATTCCTTAACGGTACCATTGTTGAGGCTCATCGGAAGAATTACAGGTGGTTTAAAATATGTAATATGCTAGTTATCCACAAACTCATATCGCCCTCAATAAGTGCTGAAGTAGCACGGTTAAATGCTTTCTGGATCAGTTTAAAACATATTTAATCAGAATTCATATTTGAAATTATCATCATCATTTGATTTATAGAACCGAAAGGTAACGGATAATATTCCTTTATTACAACATGATAAATACCAGTTTTGGAAATCGATACAAACCGATACGCAGCTTTTATAAATTCATTAAAGAGCTTAACGAACGGTTTACAATATGTATTTAGTAATCGCCTTGACTGTTGTAACTTAAAAAGAATAACGCAGGGTGTTAGTTGATATTAATCTCTGGCGGCGCAGAGTTAGTAGACATGTTGAATATCCCAAAATACCATAGACCAAATAACGCGCTCGTCTCGGTTTTCGTGTTTTCTCTTGTTTCTCTTAAGATTATAGTTCAATTGCTATTACATAATGTACTTTTCAAATTGGTTACGTTCAAGCAATCGTTTTTTAAACGCTACAAGTACGGAGGCTATCTTACAATTATATTTTGAAAGACATACTTAATCATTAAGCGGTGAATGTGGTAAATAAAATTGAAAGGCTAATAAGACAATAATTGCTGTCGAATAACGAGCATTTAGATTTGTTAAATTACAGTTTCATGTCATTACGTAATTCTCTTTTATAATACTTTTACGATTGTTCAATCGTATTAAATTTTTTATTGTACCTAATTGGTAGGTATTACATTTCTTAATCAATCTGATTAATTTTGTTGTACCTAATTGGTAGGTTTACGGTTCGTATTTCGTTTTCCGCATTAATTAAGGTAACAGTAGAAGGTTTTCCTTGCGGATATGTGTATCTACGTATACCTACGCCCTTTCCTATATGTGTAGCTCTGTGCTTATAGCGTTGTTTGACGTTTCGTGAATTTTACTTTTCTATGGAGTAAGTGAAAACCATGCGGCTAGTAAGACTAAAACAAACAAAGTGGTTTACCAAAACTAACATTAGCAAAGACCCTGCATTCCTCTGTTGCCTTACAGTCATTATGTATGGGTACGCATACAAAGAATAAGAAACAATTTTAAAGATTTCCCTCCTTCGTATCAAAAAAAATCTGTTTGATTTTTCTTAGTATTTAAAATTAAATCATATTCATACGTGAGCCCGAGATGTTAACAACTTTTAGCAATATGGTATGACTTGATATATTTATGTAGGCCATTATCGCATATTTCCGCGTAGCCCTTTTTAGTCATGTCTAAGACATAATGAGAATGTCCTGGCTACATGACACCTTCAGCCAATGTCACGTCTGCCACGCCTCTTACGAGATACCTATATCATATTTTCTGTACCTTATTTCCGTTAAAATTTTACATTGACGTTTAAATGTCCTCAAATATAGATATAGTATAAGGTCAGCTTGTACTTTCATGTTTTGGAATTTTGCAACACATAGTTTATAATTTATGAACAGCTGGTTATAACATTGATATTCTCAAAAACATATACCCGCCAAGGTTATTCAGCTATGCAGCAATTTGCTATTTGCTAATACTTTTGAAGGCCTTGGCAGCATTTATTGCCGCACCTCAATATCGATTTTGAAAAAAAAAGTAAATAGTAAAACAACTGATTAAAAATAAGTAAATTAATTAACACTCATCTTGACTTGCATAAATGGAGGTAAGTAAAGAGATTAATAAGATAAATAGAGAACGAAAGTTATATCAAAGTATAGTTCATCTTCTATAGGTTTTGGTCTATTATAAGAAATTTAAAAAAACGACAAAGTGAGTAAGTTGCAGACGAAATTATTAAAAAAAGATTTTTTTTAATGTTTATAAATACAGCAATTATTCCGCAGGCACAATGATCAGTGTGAACTGTAAGAAGTTTTTCTACAAGATTGTCAGTTTTGATTGTGTACAGATAAAAAAGAATATGTTATCCTTATAATAGGTTAATTTGACAACACTAAACTTTTGGCGGTTTTTACAATATGTCACATATATTGTATTACAATTTCTTTAATCCGGGGTCAACGCACGAGGGTGATTGCAAAAATCTTTTTGTATTGTAACATTTGTCGACAGCGTCGTAATTATGATAGCGATTTTGGTGTAGCTTTATTAATACTAGTAATTTCAATGTTCATGTTATTGTAACAGACTAACATGTAGGTACGCCACATTACACTTTGAGTTAGGTTAGCTATAAATGCAAAATCAAGAAACTGTCATTTAGACTTTTCGCGCTTTCTTTCTTGCCACCAACCTGGAATTACCGTAATTGTTTTCTGTAAACTTTATATAAATCATAGAGATTGACAGTTGTAATAATTTTTCATATATATTGTGACGTGAATAATAGTTTTAGTACCGTTATTACGCACACACAGTTGTTACGCACATTACATATTTATAAATGTACCTAACTTTTTCAATAGAAATTAATAGATAACGGTATCTGAATAATGTAAATTTGTAAATTCCAATACAAGTTATATTACTATTAAAACATGTGTGGCGATCTTATAATATTTACCTAAATAAATAAATGCTATAAACATAATCAACGTGAAATTTTCTGCCAAACCGACCTTGGTAAATACGACTGTGGATTGTTGGCTGTATAATATAATATGTACCTATAAACGATAAAAGCAGATGTCAAATGTAATATAAAGGGAATTTGTTAATATCCGTTGAGTAAAACTGTACAAATAGTGGTTGTTTAGTTACAACTAGTAAATATAGCCATGTACCTGTAGCAGTATTTAGAAGTGGTATTTGGTTTTTCTAATATTTTTTAAAAGTAGGGAACAGGTACAAGACACCGTCAAGTCATACTTACGCTAAAAATAGAGTTGTTTTGAGATCAACTAAGATGTTTTGTTTGTATTTGCCTATTGATTGCTTTGGAACGGAACAAAATACATATAAATATAAGAACAATTTTTCAATTTTGTCTTCTGTCAAAATGTATTGTTAAGTTGTTAGAGCCTTGAAAATGCCTTTAATTGAAGTCTTAAGACATAAGCCATTGCTCATCGGTTATCAAATTTATCCTTTTTGTTATTAGATGTAATTGTCTATGGCGTTTATGTGACCTGCAGGCCACAATGAAAATAGTTAACGTTATATATCTTAAAACTATTACGGATAATCCGTGTAATGTGTTGTTTCATTTCATCAAAAGTTCGAAGTTCAAAATGTACTTTTAACCGTAATTAAATGCAATATCTTATTTTTTGACGTAGATACCTACTTTATTTAATGTTAGTGTGAGTTTGTAATGAACATAAGTTAAGTTTATATGAATATATTTCTTTCTCAAAAATATTACAATGAGTTCATCTTGAGATCATCATAGGTACATAACGTTGGTTATTTCATTTCATATTTAATATAGATGAGTAGGTATATTAAAAACATAAATATTGATTTCAGAAATGCGGATATATTGAATTTTTCTGGCGGCGACAAGAGTAATTACACCTTCCCAAAACAATTTCTTTTCGGTGTTTCCACTGCAGCTTTTCAAATTGAAGGAGGATGGAACGAAGACGGTGAGCACTTCGAGAACTCTTAACGATCGTGTTATGTTCTATTGTTATATGTCAGAATAAATACTTCACGTAATTGTACCGTTTCAGGAAAGACGGAGAGTATATGGGATCGTCTAGTGCACACTAATAAGAGTTTCGTTAGAGACCGTTCCAACGCGGACGTTGCTGCCGACTCCTACCACTTGTACAAACGCGACGCCGAAATGGTTCACGAACTTGGAGTCGACATATATCGGTTCTCAATATCGTGGCCACGTATCCTGCCCTCCGGTTTAGCGAACAACATAAACCCGCACGGTATCCGATACTACAGAAACCTTATAGACGAACTGATCAAGTACAACATCACGCCCATGGTGACGATATACCATTGGGACCTGCCGCAGAAATTACAGGATATAGGCGGATGGACGAACGCTCACATAGTGGACTATTACACGGACTACGCGAATGTCCTGTTCGAGAATTTCTCTGACAAAGTGAAGTATTGGATCACATTCAACGAGCCGATGCAGACGTGTCTCGAAGGTTACGGTGGCACGATGAGAGCCCCGGCGCTCGGTAGGCACGGTATTGCGGAGTACCTTTGCACGCATAACCTGTTAAAAGCTCACGCTAGCGCTTATCACCTGTTCGACCGCCAGTACCGCCCAACACAAGGAGGTATGTTATAATAGTTACGATACTTACTGGTCTCTTGATCCAGTGGAGATACTCTGACTTTGAAACCGGAGGTCGTGGGTTCGAAATCGGTGCAATATCAACATTTGTGCCACGAACACCATTGTTTTGTTTTGTGACTGGGTGCAAAAACATATCTGCACCGTTAATGTTCCGTTGTCCTAATACAGGGATTAAATGGCCTAATTTGGATTCAGATAGCCGTGTGTGGAATTGTCCCAATGATTTATTAAATGACTATTATTAATACTGATAATAAAATATACAATCCAACCGAGTATAATCGATTCGTGTTATGATCAATTAATTCTTCGCGTCGTGAATGTAAATTAGCCGTGGTTTGAATCGTTTGCCCAAGGACCTGTATTTGAGTCCAGTTTACGTATCCGTTTTTATACCATATCTATGTATTTTTATTGTCAACGTTTAGCGTACTCAATAGTTTATCAGCGCGCGTTTTAAAGTATGGTTATGGTGTGGAGTTGTCAAAGTATGTAGATTGTTGTACATGAATGTTGATGAGAGATTACAATTTGCTTTTCGTTAAACCATAGTCGATACAGTATCTATGCACAATTTATACTAACTTATGTTGTGCGTTTTATTGAATCAGTAAATGTATGCAGGTAAAATCGGAATGTCTTTGGATTCCAACTGGGCGGAGCCGAAAACGAGATCTCCTAGAGACATACAAGCAGCGGAATTGTACTTAAAAACTCATGTACGTATTTTTTTTACTTCATTGTATTGAGTGTTTCTTCTCCCACATCGTAGTATTACGAATAATTTTTCATGTTTTTGTATTTCTTTGAGCAGGAGGAAAATGACAAATGTTTTATAGGAATCCCTTTTGTAATAAATTATTCTCCTATTTTATAACGTGATGACTGGTTCGTTCATTTACGAGCAAAATGCAATCTAATTACCTTAATTGCTTGTCTCGGAAATTGTAATTAAAACTGTAAGTCCTATAATACATTTGTTAGTTTAAAAGCAACATTTTCAATATTTCATAAAATTGATATATGTGGCATAATATATATAATCAATTTTTTAAAACTAATTTTCATCAACTGTTACATTGGCACAATGGTCGCCATATTGGTCTGTCCTACATTGGGTCTCGAGTTTGATTCCGACCGGGGTCTTTAAAATTATTAGGTACTAAGGAGTCTTCACGCTCACACTTAAACATATAGAACGTTACTCTCGTTACTAGAGTCTAGGTATTTAGTTTCCTAAATATTGAAATATTAAGCTTTAATGAATTCGAATTTCAAATTAATATCGTTGAAGGGAAACAAAAACTTGTATATTTAAATATGCGTATGAGGTGTAAAAAACAACTAGTGTTTTTATGCAGAGAAAAACTTGCCAGACCGGCTCATTGTGCTAAGGGATCACTGATAGACACGTTGGAATTCAAAGGAATTGTTTATATATCGTTGTATCATATTGTATTAATTTAACTAAATACGTCAAATGTTCTAATTGCAAAATCTTATAAGTAACTGATAAAATGTAATCCAGACTAAGCGCGATAACAGTGCGCTAGTGATAAGGGACGGCAATTTGATGGTGCACAGGCAATGTTTACACGTTATCTTCCTAACAATAAGTCGGTGATTACAAATAAATAACTTATATCATATGCTAACACGAAATGAACGTTGAAACCACAGGATGTTAAATACTCCTCGAGAATCATAGAGACGAAGACTCATAGACTAACAGAACTCAAATACGAGGTTTTACTTGAGGTTAATGAAATACGCTTTTCTACCCCTTACGACTAAATTAGAACGCCTCGTGTCTTTACGTATTATCGACTGCACAATACCTAGTAAACGATTTGTAGATTTTGATAAAATTTTATCACCTAAGAGTTGAGGTTTTTCTTTGTTTAGTTCATGCTATACATACGTGGTTATGATAGGTAAGGTACATGTATGAGATAACGTTTGCTTGTCGCGGGAGTGTCCTGAAATGCTTGCCGCATCAAAGCTCGCATGTCAGGAACTGTTTTCTTTGACGTGACAAAAAATGGTTTTGGTACCCTATATTCAAAGATTAATAATTCTTGATCGGTGTGTATTGTCTCGAGCTTCGTAGTTGGCATAAAATGCGTTTGAGCTAATTGTTTGAAGAATTTTTACGAAGTTGACGGTTACGAAGAAATTAACATATCTCTTAAGTGTACTTCGAATAGATACGGTGAAACGTACCAAATTACGAATGTTACAAACAAATTTTGATGCAATATGGAAAACTATATTCTTTGATTATTATTATTTATTATGTGCCATATAAAATATATATTATATATAGTAGATAAAAATGTGTACTAATTACCAATAAAACCCTATTATTATCGAGGATGTACCTTTTCTTAACTAAATAAATAAACTTTATATGCCGCTGGGCACATCACTCACTATTTAGAGGATTTTTAATGAACATCGTGCGCTTCACGAACAATATAAAATCATGCGAAACATGTATTTCAAACTGCGTTGTTATATAGTTGAACGATTGTAAATGGTTAAATTATTATTCTCAAGTAACCTGTCAATAAACCTAATTGCAGTAAAAAACGTGCTATGCGAATTCCTTTGTACAATATCGTGGCACTTACCTTGACATCTATACCAAGTAGGTTGTGGTGAATTCTTTATTGAGATAATTATCGTTCTGAATTAATCTACGGACACGGGACCGTCCTTGTTAGTTTACTATTGTGGCCCGAGGACGCACGGGAACGGCCTTGAACGAAGTTACTTCTACAAATGTTATCATTTAAACTGTCCCTGACATATTAATAACAAGCGACCCGCGGTACCTGTTTAAGAAAAAACTGCTCGAATTACGTTGGGTACTTGATTTTTTTGTTTACAATTGGGTATATGTTTTACACAGCCGTAGTAGATTATTTTGTTCTATCATAAATAGTTTTATTAGCTCACGCGATGTAAGCAATTTTATGTCTTTTATTTAAAATTTTGGTTTACATTACTGAAAATAAAATATAGCCTCCGTCGCTCAGTGATAATGCAGCAATCTACTGGTGAAACAATTGTTTAAATCGGATGAATATTTTCGTGGAATACCAGACACATTGCGAGATATGCAAACTCACTCACATACCTCTTTATAAGTACATGCTCATATAATGGCGGTTTTCTAACACTTAATGTACGTGATTTGTCTCGTCTCGTCTTGTCTTTGTCTCGGTACTGTAAAATATTGTCTATGGTGTTACCAACGTGTCGAATTGTCTTCGCCAGCCGGTCATTGTTAGTAACTTAGCAGAATCGGTAAAAAAGATATCAACAATCTACGTAAGTCTCGGGTATCCTAAGTACCTACTTAACAATTTTAATATAAACTACTAAACTAGCAGTTTTGTTGTTAACTTTAATATTTAAATTAACTTATGTCTAATATAGTTTAATTAATTTTCATTACTATTGTAATATTAAAAATTTTGTCCACCGTCAATGGTAAAAATAAATTGATGTAAATATTGCTGCAAACAAACATTTGGCCTTCGTTGAATGTCTGGAAAAAGTTGTATTATATATAGTATTTTATGGAAATCCGTTCCCAGCTGTGGGACGATTAAAGGGACTAAGGGCAACCGAAAGACAGTAGAAATGTAGAAAAAAATATTTTACAATTTCGTTACAGGTTGGATGGTACGCGCATCCAGTGTATTCAGCCGAAGGGAACTACCCCCCGGAACTGATAAGACTAGTCGACGAAAAGAGTCGCAAACAGAACTACACTCGCTCCAGGCTACCGAAGTTCAGTCCTGAAGAAGTCGCGTACATTCGGGGCACCGCTGACTTCTTCGGCCTTAACCATTACACCACCTACCTACTGAGCATGGCGGACGGCGAAGTTGGCCAAATTCCGTCGCACGAAAACGACGTCGGAATCGTAAGGGTTCAAGATACGAACTGGCCTTCAATGTCCTCGTCGTCATGGCTGAAGGTAATTTAAAATAATGTACAAGTGATTATCTTCGAGTTTTTCCAATAACAAAGTTACTCTGTTGTTTTATCGCACGTTGTTTACACATTTTATAGATTACTAGTTTTTGTCCGCGACATCGTCCCGCCCCCGTCGCCGCAATTCCCTTTGGAGGTAGAAATTCGTAAAAATCCAAAATAAAATACAGCCTATGTTACTCGTGGATAATGTAGCTTTTGAATGGTGAATGAATTTTTAAAATCGGTCCAGTAGTTTTTGAGCCTATTCATTACAAACAAACATACAAACAAAGTTTTCCTCTTTATAATACTAGTGTAGATTGTATATATGCAATTATTATGTAATTTATCCGCTGTCCTCATAGTTTTTTTGTTTGAATAAAAAACACACCTTTGCACCGAACAATGTCATGTAAATCTGTGCAGTATTGTATAAAAGAGTTTCATAATATTATATGTCGCAAGAACGTATTATTTTCGAATTTCGCCTAAGTTAATAATAAAATTCATATAACTGCATAATAAACTGTTGGTGACGTGCAGAGGTGAGAGATTCAAAATTAAAATATAATCATAGTGTGATTGTCATGTGACAATATATACGTATTGCAACTTCATCATTATTTTACTCAGAAGAATACAATTATTTTTTACATCAATCGGCTGTTATTCGACAGAAAATGATTGTCTTCTAAGTTTTATGGGTCATTAAATTTATAACAAAATGTTAAAACATACAATATTATGTAATATCTAGTCTTTTTTTTTTGTAAGAATCAAAGGATAACCGCTTATGGTATATCATGAACGCTTTAGAGCATTGTAAAGAATATCAATCAACTTTAATTATCGTATTTCAGTTCGAGCCGGTCCCGTTATCTCGTTTTCATATCGAAAGTCACAGAGATGATTTCACGGCAAGATCTATTCCAGGTGGTGCCTTTCGGCTTCAGGCGGCTGTTGCGCTGGATCACTAAGGAGTACAACAACGTGCCAATCATAGTGACGGAGAACGGTTACGCGGATTACAGCGGAGTCCAGGACGCGGCGCGCGTGTCCTACTACGGACACTACTTGAACGCGCTGCTGCACGCCATCCACGAGGACCGCAGTAACGTGCACGGCTACTTCGCCTGGAGTCTGATGGACAACTTCGAATGGGACGACGGATATGTGTAAGTGTATATATGATTTAATGCTATATTGAAATTCAATGGTAGGCACTAAGTGGCCATTAAATGTAAGCGGCTGGCTGACTGGCTTACGAAGACATTTTAGATGAAGTATCATTTTAATAGATCTTTTTGAATTCTTTTGCTGAAATTTTCAATGTATGTTCGTAATTCGTTTCAACGTAAATTTTTTTGTAAAAAAATTTGTAACTTTTTTTTTCTATTTAGCTTTTCTAATTATTTTCGAATAAAATATTGCATATTCCACCATAATGCGTAATAGTGGTATTGGTAAGTAACTGGTATTGGTATATAACTGGTATTGGTAAGTAACTCGGAGCTGGTCTTCATACCATCGGATAGCTGATGAAAATTTATTTCCTATTCAATTTCATGATAGGAAATTAAGTAACAGCTGTTCAAATCTACATCACTAGCTTATAATCACAGTTAAATATTGTGAATTAATCTTTCATTTGTATATATAAAAACATGTAAAAGATAGCACTCAATTCTACCAAGTCCGTACCTACCCGGATTCTCGGTGCCTTGCGATTAAACATGCACACCTTTTTTCACTTCTACCAAGATCCATTCCCAATTTTTTTTTAGTAGCTCGTCTATAAACAAGTCGACAAAGACACCAAACATATCCGAAGATATATTCATATGCAATTACGTAAAAAGGTTATTAATTTTATTGAGTAATAAATACAACTCGTTCTAATGTACGATATACCTATGTAGTTAATAATAGCATTATAGATTATATTCGGTTTTGCGGTGATATTAATGATAAACGTAACATCACGCCTGTAATCCCCTTAAGGGGTAGGCAGAGGAGTGTAGTACGCCCCCACATTTCACCAGTTACG
>DWDX01003766.1:0-12640 GCA_018245675.1 Agara michaeli
ACTGGTGAATTGTGGGAGTGTACTACACTCCTCTGCCTACCCCTTAGGGGATTACAGGCGTGATGTTACGTTTTAGAACAAAACAATCTCCAAGTATCGTAGTGAACATAACCTATACCTACTGTCCATATAAGAATATCTGTCCCAGTTTCTTAATGTCAAACTGTCAATCAAATGGTTGCATTATGCTGGTTTTTGTTGCGAGTATTATACACGCACCGAGCGCTTGGTTTGACGCGAAAGTAAGACAGTTGCATTTTTTATCTGTATTTTTGCATTAGAGATAGCGCTGTAACTTATCTTCTACGATGTGTGAGGAAAACACATAAATTATTCTGCCCACGTGCAATACGAGTATTAGTTGTGTTCTGCAAAATTATGTATATACGCATGTGTTGAGATATATGTTGTATTATAGTTCATCGGTTGTCTGGTCACCATAGTACATTTTCGTACACATTTGGGATCAGATGAGGTGTGTGAAGGTCTCGCAAAATACTATTATTAGTGTTATACCATTGCGCCATATCGCTAACGTGGTACCCAGAGACTTTGAATACCAAATACGTCTACTCCAAAAAATCTGTCGTGCTTCTTTTACATTCATCATTCTCTTTAGAACCGATTTAATTCTTCTATGTAATTCTTCTTCTGTGTCTTCTTCTAATTATAACTATCGAAGCGATGGAAAATAACTAAGGGAACTTTTTGTTAAATAAACTGCTCTCTGTTATAGAGTCTACTACTTTGATATGACCCTTATTATAGATGTATAATAATAATAACCATCTCGATCGATATAAAGAACGCGTTTCTGCATAAATTATTCTATCACAGACATAAGTAATCAGCAGCGAGAACAAAGGACGATTATAATTGTTGTCATTTAATTGCAAGTTATAGCAATGGACGATTCAGTGAATAAGATAACATAATAATAGTAATGAGGTGCGTATTAATCTCAGCGACATTGTACGTAAAAATAGAAAAATAATAATAAGACAATTGCTTTTAAGCCGCGCGCCGCCTCCGAGAAGGTTTTACGATTGTTTTTTTAACGAGAACATAGAAGCACGGAAAAGCTCGCGAAAATTTGCCGTTACTTTATGTCACTTAAATTGGTGCGCACTTCTACTCGTCAGTAAATGGTAGTACTGGCGGCTTCTTTAGACCAGTCTTCAAAAACATATTCGCAAAGTTACAAACATACTTAGTGAATAACTATGTAATTGAAATCGGATTAACAATAAATGAACAATTTTTTTTTTAATAATCAGGAGCGCAAGTTTAAAATTTCACGTGTCTTACTTCCGAATTTTCATTGTCTTTCTACCACTATTTTAACCCCTTAAGGATGGAACTTCCGGAATTGCCTTCTTAGTGAGCGCTGCGATAGCAATTTTGACCCTTAATTTAATTTTAGGAGTTTTAGCGTAAGTGAACACTTACACAATATAAAAAAGTTATGTGTAAAATTTACAGGATTCTAGGATTATTCTATTCTATACTAGGATTTCGAGGATTTAGGTTCAGTGGTTTCGATTTTATGTTGATCTCTCGGCCGAACAGTCCGTCAGTCACCTTCCTCTTTTATATTTTATACATTAATATTAAAGTAATATCCCTTATATTCCGAAGGAGATATAATATTGTGGACAACAATAAAATTACAAATATGACCTTATTATTTTGGTTAACAGCGCATTATGTCAGAACTCTGACGACAATGGCGTGATATATTATCTCGGGGACGCTTGGCAATAAACATGATATCTCCAAACTTATTTATTTAAGCAAAAGTGAAATCTGTAAGTAATATATTGCTTATGTTATGCTCCAATGCACTTTGCCTATTTGATATGAAGAAGTCACTGAAGGTTATTTGGCTGCAGTCCCTATGCCCAATGTTAACAATGGATCTCTCGCAAGTATGGGAGCTCAGGTATATTCCACCACACAAGAACAGAAACATTCGTGGAAACCAATCCTATTTCCAGCCGAGATTTTCTTATAGACGAACAGTTACTAAAACAGTTGTAAACGTTACATTGACCGTCCAACACCGGGTGAGCTGGTCCCTTGCCACTTCCGTGACGAGCGTAATCGGAGATAATTGCGCGACAATATTTATATCATGTTTATTGATATTAGCGTAATTCTGTTGTGTATGTATTTATGAATGTCATAATCGCTGCCCGATGTATGAATGTGGAAACCGCCCCCACAAAATAGCTCAATCATTACTGCGATCAGCAATTATTGGGACGTTATGATCCAGTAACGTTTCTCGGGCTTAAAATAAAAATGCCAGCAGTAGAAGCAAATCTTCAAGCACTCTTCGGTATAATTTATCAAAGTTTCTGATTGAACTGCTCCATAACCCATAATTCAAAGAATGTCATCATAAGGCATTTTACTAGTTCCTGTAGCGCGGAAATAGAATAGATCTACGGTATGCTTCCTGATTTACGGGCGACTAATGTGGAAACAATAACATTCTAGCCACCGATCCTGGGAACACCGGTGCGTTCCTTTTGGAGATCCTGAAATCCTTTGAATTACGCTGAGGAACTCGGCGACCGAATTTCGGTCAAAATTTCATCTCTAAGTCGTTAAACCTAATTGAAGAATTTAAGGGAAGTTAAGAACTTCGAGTGACCACAAATCAAGTTGGTGCCTCCTAACAGCGTATACATAGGATCGTCTTTTGTGGGAAATTATTTACGATAGGTAAAGGTTAAGTTACTAGCTATATTTCATTGCATATCAGATGGTTTTAATTTAGCTCTACATTAAAAAACAAGAGCTCAAGCGTTATTTGTGTTATTAATATCCATTATCTATTAAACAAACATTTATATCAAACGCCTGAAAGTCCCAAGGGGGTAAACAATTTAAAAATAAACGGTGGAAATCACGCAGCTTACGATGGCAAATAAGATAACAGTTTGGCAGCTAAGCTTCACAATGTTCAAGTAAACGCTGATAACAGTTGAAAATAGTTATATTTAAACAATGGATGATGTTGTACAAAGGACCGGCAACGGAAAGAACGATCGCTACAGAAGTAACAGGATGCAGTTTTTTATGAGTGATTCCTTATTTTTTGTAATTTTCCAGTCATGTAGTTCATGTCGGAACTAAGTTATTAAACAATAGCTTTATAAATATGGCTTGAAATTATGAAAGAAGACCCATGTCCAATAGAGGAGCATTAAATTGGACCAATAAAAATAAAGGGAGCCGTGATAGCTTAACATTGATTAGAAAACAACATTTGATCTATTCTAGATCATCCACAAAGAGGCGGCAGTAACGATCGAAAACAATGATTTAGTTTTTACGTTTTGTCGCAACGTCTAGGTCACGTAGTTTGTACCCATTTACAGTTCTTTAAACAATGTAAACATAATAATAGAACATTATAAGTTACTAAATATTACTATTAGCTTGCGCCTGTAACACCATCTATATTATACGTGCATGTTAATTTGAATAAAATGTGTTTTCCCGTGAATATGTGATGCGACATCGGAAAAACAAACAACCTTACTTTACGACAACATCACGCCAATTCCTTGAGGATCTGTTGGAATGGATGATGAAAGAACGACAAAAGAGTATACAATGCGAATGTTAGATGTAGATGTCGAGGGAGACCAAGACTTTCCTACCTCGACCAAACAGTTTTGATACTGGCTGATGAGGGAGTCAAAAGTCTCTAAATCTTAGTTTTGAACGTGGAAAATTAAATGTGAATGTCGCTATTGAAACTGAAACTAAACTGCAATATTTAATCCTATTCGACGTTATATTTACGGATAGTCCTTGACTTTGAACTTGAGTCAGATTTCGTGACAAAAGCAAATTTACGTTACGTTATATTATTGGACTATTACATTTTTTATACTGAAAATATTATTTTTATACGTGTTATTAAATCGCCACTACAGCTATTTAAAAAAAAAAAAATCTAACTAAAAAGTGTAGAAGCTTTTCACTTTTCCCGCCAAATCCAAATTCAAAAAGGTTATATAATTCAATTAACAATTACTACCTAATTTTCTGTCGCTAGATATGTAATAATTGGTTTATTGGTTTCTGTAATAGTCACGTTTATTGTGCTGAAGTGATTTGTTAACAATTTGATTTTTTAATAGAACGCAACCTTAACTTCTAAACATGTAAAGAAATGTGTTTATATACTAACTATTATAACACCATTGTAAATAACCGCATATACATAATTACATACATACCTTTATAATAAATTAACTAATGTTAAAATAAAAACCGATAAGCTATTGAACTAGTTTCGGATGCACCAACGATCAAACAAATGTGCACGGAAACAAACAATTTACGAGTACAACTTTGAATAATTAATAACACAAAAACAAAGACGACCCAAATTAATAATCAATAAATTACCTTTTATTGACGTCAACACTGCACAACACTATTGTTCTTTTTTCAAGTTTTTGAAATTAGAATACTGTTTTTAAATTAATAGCTCGTTCCGGTGTCGCAGGCCGCGGTGGCGCCGCGAGCGTTCGATGTCTACTGTCGCGAATGTGACTGATACGACGCATTCAATTTGTACTGAGCGCAATCTTCGCGAATCGCGGCCGTAGTGGCGCGCTATTGTTTATCGATACTTATTTATTCATCATTATCATATTTGCTCGGTCTCCGCGTAACACGCATTTGTTTGTCGAAATGCTTTATGATAAGAGATTAGGAAAATGTCGAGTAGCGGAGCTGATATGATTGTGTGCATGTTTCACGAGGCCTATTGCTTTTAATTAATCAGTTACAATATTTCAAGTTCATTCTGAGGGTTTTTCCTATTGTACAGTATATATATATATATATATATATTGTACATTATTATAGGTTAATGATCATTATAAATGCGAAAGTAACTAAATACAATAAAGATATAATAAATTACAATAAAGACGCAAATATGATATGCATAAAATATTTACACAATAACAATTCATTCTTTACAGAGTTACCATGTGGTATCATCCGCATAGTTGACAAAAACTGAAATAAAAATATCGATAAAAAAATATTAATGTGGTTTTAATTTTTTCTATCGATGTGATATTATTGTCATATCCAAGCTCTAAGATACGAGTAATACTATACGCAATTGTTATTAAATGTCATCATTTGGATTTGGCTTTCCCTGACCTCCAATTGTCGTACAAACATAAGCAATATCGCAAAATAATATCCCCCGCCAGCATACGCACGAGTTTTGCACTCATTATTATAAATAAATGTATTTTTATCACTCCTTTGTTCAGCGGTATTGGCGCTAACAATTTATGTCCTACTTTCGGAGTTAGCATTTAATTTCTCTCAAAACAGCGCGCGGAAAATTTCTTCAGTAAGTTTTCTATAACTCTCTCGAAGTATTCTTGTATTTCTTGTTGCGTGGAGTTTAAAATGCCGTTGTACCTACTTAGCATGAAAACGCTGTAATTCTTAACTCAATGGCTTAAAAAATAACAGTTTCAGAGCTTATTGTACGTAATCTTATTTCGGACCTAAGTGAATAGTAATAAGTCAATACGTCATACTTAAACAAGACGACGGCATCACTACACTTTAAAACTACGCAACGGGTTTTGATGCGGTTTCTTTAATAGATAGAGGGATTCAAAAGGAAGATTTATATGTACAATAATATATGTATCGATACGTCGAGGTGAACTAAACACACATTTTACGAAATTCTACCTCCAAAGGGAATTGCGAGGGCGGGGACGGGACGAAATCTCGGGCAAAAGCTAGTAGGTAATTGAATAAAGGAGTTAGACATTTTGCAAAAAATGAAGTATAATTGTTAGTAAATCGTTGTTATAAATCTCCCAGTAGAGTAGAGCAGAGTTAGGTCCGGTGAGAACTCTTCTTGTTCGACGAATGGCGAACGAACGGCGTTTGTTCGACGAAAAAGGCGCCGCCGAGCCACAGATTAATGATAATTAATTTGTTTCTTCGTTATTCACATTTGTGTATAATGTATTTGTAGGGTCCTCGATTAACCCTACACTCCTTCTGTATGATGTGGTATGTTGTATGATTCAATAAAATAATTCGGATTAAACGACAATCATTTCATTGCTGACTGATGATTGATGCGTGAGACTGATCGATGAGTGAGCACGCGCGATCGCCTCGGTTCTACAGCGTACTGAGTTATCTATACTAATCTATATCTATACTATACTATCTAGAGGAAAGATTTGTATGTGTGTATGTAACGAATAGGCTCGAAAACTACTGGACCGATTTCAATTTTTTTTTTCACCATTTGAATGCTACATTATCACCTACCTATATAGGCTATATTAATTACAGGAACAAAATAAAGATCTTTACTAAAACTCTAATAATGTAACCCAAGTTGTAATAAACAAAACGTTTAACAAAAAAAAAACCGACTTCAAATGGAACACTATTCTAAAACAAATTAATGTGCGCTAAAAAGTAAACAAATAATACAAGGTCCAATCTTCACAAATACCGTAAAGATAATATACTTGCCAAAATGCAGCTTCATATGAAATAAGTTTCTAATAGAGAAAATATCGGAAAACTTAGTCTCCGTCTCGGTTGATCAACGATCGTCAACGATCATCAAAGACCTTCCGACAATGAAGGTCGCACATAATACATCTCAAGTAATGCAATTAGAACACTTGCCTCATGTTGCAATGCAGCAACGAACTTAGTCGCATTACAATTTGATTGCAGACAGTCAGAAATTCTGTCACAGATCGTACCCTTACTGTAAGCCGTTAAGGAGTTCCATTGATCATCATATTCGACTACGACAATTACTTGACCAAAACGACGTTACGGTAGGTGACTCACATATCCGGATAGCTTATAAAAGATTCAGCCAAGTATTGTTAATGTGCTCCTAAGAATTTATGAGTTCCGTTACTTGGTCATGGATCCCATAATCAGAATCTGACCAAACTCTCTTTAAACTACCCTCGAAGTACATTCTTTTCAATAGGTAAACAAAGACTCCATTTCAATTCCAATTCCATTTCCAGTAAGAAAACTGTCCATTTGCTGCGCACATACGTAATGGAAATTGAACACTTCTATGGTTTTTTCATAGATGCCATGGTCCGATCTTGACCAAAATAATATGGGACCAAACAGGAAGCACCACCTTTCGATTTTAAATTAGGATTTCGAAATCGGTCAACGCAGTCCAAAGTTATGAGGTAACATACATAAAAAAAATAAAAATACAGACAAATTGAGAACCTCCTCCTTTTTTGAAGTCCGGCAAAAAACTGGAAGAGATTGATACTGTCCGTGATCTGAGTATCCTAATGGACAGTGAACTAAGATTTTCAGATCACATCGATAAAATCACAACTGAAGCAACCAAAGCACCAGGTTTTATTTTGAAATCTATGCAATGCTTCAAAAGACTGACCACTCTGATCAAGCTCTACAACAGTTAAGTGAGGAGCAAGGTTGAATATGCTAGCATCATATGGCAACCTAACTATATGATACACATAAATAGCATAGAACGAGTTTAAAAGAAATTTCATATCTTAGCACATCATTTCAAAGTACCCAGATTGGTCAAAGCATACAGAGACATAATAAACCATTTCAATCTAGAGGACTTATCCACTCGCAGGTGCCATTTAGACTTACTGTTCCTACACAAATTCATAAACGACAACATTGACTATCCATCACTGTTAAAAAGACTGCAATACAATGTAATTGCTAGAATACCCCGTTCTCCATGCAGTCTTCTTTACACTAAGCTTTGTAGGACCAATTTGCCTATGCCCCAATAATACGCGTGTCTCGTTTGTATAACAAACTTACGAAGAAAATTACTGATCTCGATGTCCACTTTGACAGTACCTCCAGCTTTTCAGCCAAGCTCAAAAAGTTTGACCTATTTACCTACTTGATTTAATTTAATTTATTAAATGATATAAAATAAAACGAATTTTAAACACAAAATAATTTTAAACTGATTTTAAGTCGCTTTATATTGTAACTCAATTATATAGTTTTGTACTTCTTTTTTCTGTAAGCATGTGATCATCTGTAAGTGTAAGTACAGTTACCTGTTAATATATTATGAAATGTTTTTTGTAACTAATATTGCTGTATATTATGTTGATGGTCCAAAATAAGTAAATTTAAAAAAAAATGTCGAATGCGAACACTAAGTGAACTATGCTGTATGTTCTCAGGTAATGTAGAGCATGGCTACGACCCCTACCTAATCTATCATCAAGAGAAGGGAACTCACTCGACGGGGTCGTCGCGGTCCAGCATCAGCAGCGGCTCCGTGACGGGCAGCATGTGTCCGCGGCTCATGAGCGCGATGTCGTGCGGCAGCCCGAACACGCGCGCCACTCGTCGGCCTAGCCACTGCACGCAGCGCTCGTACGGCGCCCACATGAAGGCGCGCGCCCGTTGGTCGGAGAAGAAGTGCCCCAAGTTCATGCTCACTCGCGCTCCTTCCTTCGTCCGGTTCTGGGACCTTTTGGCGCAGTGGGAACAGTCGGAACAATCTGAACAACTTGACACTGGTCTCTCTGCCATGCCTGTTGCCGGCATGCTCTCCACCGATTACTTTTAGGTAAAATTGTTAGAGCAATACGGAAAATAAACCTTTTTCCATTGTAATTTACTGATCGCTAATTTTACGTGCAAAATACAGACTGGTTAAGGAAAAAATTTGAACCTGATCAAAGCTGTTTGACCAATTTCAAACGCATAAAACTATTATACAATATAATTTTGTAAGTATACCGCTTGTATAACTAGTTAACTGGCAGTACGATCAATGATCAATTAAATTTAAATTAATATCAAATTGTCAATAATGCTAACAAATCCACAGAATCAGAAAGCAACAGATAACGTTTTATATAAAATGTTGAAAAAAAAAAAAACCATATTGACCACAGAGCTACAAGCAGAACCAGCTTTAAATAACCAGGTGCACCGGAATGAAAGTACCCCTGGAAACATTGTATAATAAATCAATCCTTTTTTGTATAGGAACTCTTCTTTTTTTAAATATAAAGTTATTTAATGTTTTATCGGCGTATCTTAAATTTTCGTGACACTCGAAAAATTTCTATGTTTATGAGTTGCCTTAGTGTTATGTTTATTTTATATGAAATTTAAAACATAGTAATACAAGATTAAGCAATATTAAATACACTACAGCTAGGTGGATAGTACCCAGTTTGTACGTCTATGTCATCTGTGGCTGAATGCTTATAGAAAGACCTCAAACAGCAACACTACTCACTAACTCACTATCATTCATCAATCAAATCAAATCTGTGTCAAAAGCTAAAGCATTTTAACGTATATATTTATTATTTCATTGTTTATACTTACAGTAAACCGTGTGAGCAATCAGTCGTTAGAATTAGTTATATAATTTTGTAGCAGTCGTTTTTGTAAAACACAGAGACTCAATAGATCGCAAGACCACACAGCATATCGGGCGGCGGGAGGCCGTGGGGACACAGTGCCAGAGCATGGGTTCGCGGTATTAAATTGTGGAAGCGGCATGTCCAACGTGGAGAACGTGTGTCCGCAAGTGCTACGCGAGCTAGCGCGCGAGCTGCGGCGGCTGGCAGCGCGCCCGCCCGCCGGCGTCAAGCTGCTGTTACGCGACGACGACCTCACCGACGTCATGGCGCTCGTGGACGGGCCCGGTGGGTGTCCCTTCGCTGGTAGCCGCCCTAGTTGCCGGCACCGAACGATCATTCCTTTAATCTCCATTTAAATCACACAACGGCGAATTTACTAGCACTATTAGGTACAATTTGTTACATCTCCTTAGTCATATCAAACTAGGGTTATCGAACTAGCAACTGTTATGTTTGTGTGTTTTTTTTATAAACAAATTTGATATGGCCGCGTGCACATTGCCTCACTAAAAGTACAAATAGTTTAGTAATACTGGGGATAACCCTTGGATAGATTTACTGATCAGTATTGTCTATGTAGTGATAGTCTAGTGGTTTGAAATCGCACATCTCACTCCGAGGGGTCTGGGCTTAAATCCTGCCGCACACTTCTGATTTCATAGAGCATTTTATATCTTTGATTTTGACTATAACTCGCCATAACAGTAAAGGAAAACATTATGAGGAAACCTGCACACCTTAGAAACGTTATAAAAATTTGTAATGTTTCTTAGGTATGTGAAGTCTTCCAATCCAAACTTCACCAGCGCGGTGGATTAAGCTTTAAAACCCCCTCATTATAAATACACCTCTGTGTCCACCGGTGAACATTTAAGAGGGTCGGAAAAAATCTGTCCAACATTCAAATGTAAGAAATTTAAAGAAAAAAAAATTATGACTAATATTAATAAAATTACTAACTTTTGTAGGATATAATGAGATCTGCTATCCGAGTAATATTTTGCATGGAGTAATCGATGGAATTGTATTCAGGTATATGGGTAGAAGGAAAAAAAATACATCACATGATTTAGTCAGTCACATTAGGTAAAGAACAGGGGCCCGAAAATTGTATTGCCTACAGGCCCATACAGGGCTAATCCGGCTCTGCATATATGTATACGAAAAGGATCTCACAAAGCGCCCCTTACTTTTTTTTCACTATAATACTGATTTTTTGTTCATTATTGTTCTTCTACCTAAGTTAAGAATTATTTTGTACTTTTTAGTTCGATGTGCTTTAAAGTGTGTTTTTTTAAAATTATATTTAAGTATTACATTTTTATTATATCTAAAATTATTATTTTCTGCTTTTTAATTTCAATCGCAAGAAAAGCGCGTTGTTTTATTTTTAAACTGCAATTTTTTTGGAATGAGCCTTTGGTCCTTTACGTTGGTTTTTAAACTACAGTTTTCAATATTGGCAAACATAGACAGTACAGTGGACACTTGTACAGCTACAGGACTGTGCTGGGCTCTCGTATGAATTAGGACAAACTTCTTTCTCTATATTTGCGTATGGGAACATGATACGAGTCATTAGTCAGGTATGTGAATCGCACGACGAACATTCGTTCCAGCCGACACCCCGTATGCGGGAGGCGTGTTCCGCGTGCGGCTGGCGCTGGGGCGGGACTTCCCCGCGGCGCCGCCTCGCGCCTACTTCCTCACGAAGATCTTCCACCCGAACGTGTCGGCGGCAGGCGAGGTGTGCGTGAACACGCTGGCGCGCGACTGGCGGCCCGAGCTGGGGCTGGCGCACGCGCTGCTGGCCGTGCGCTGCCTGCTCATCGCGCCCAACGCGGACTCTGCGCTCAACGCCGAGGCGGCGGCGCTACTGCGCGACCGCTACGACGCGTACTTCGCGCGCGCCAAGCTCTACACCGACATCCACGCGCGCGCGCCCCTCGCCCCGCACTCTACACACCTCGCCGATGACGATATTACCCAGGTGTGCACATTCGCATGATCCTTTCATTAACACTGCCGTTGTGTTATTACGAAGCAAACGAACATCCGCACGCGGCTCGACCCGCTCGGCGATGAACCGAACGATATCCGGCGGCAAGTACGATGTCATGTGACGGTTCGATCTAAATTTTTGGAGTTTACTCCTTAAGGGCCGATTTGAGTTATAAGGTCCGGTACGGAAATTTTATGAGGAGTAAAATCAAGTGTAGTACGAAAGTTGAGTCGTTACGTAAAAAAAGACAACCATATATATATTTGTAGGATTGAACGTGCAAAATAATGAGATGGAATACATTACACAGCAGCACCGCAGAGAGTGTGCATAACTATATGCGTCTAAGGGTTGACCACCTTCATCGTAGTCGAGGCATCGTTTCCCGCCTAATTTCGCGCCGTGTGACATATTGCATCGTTTAGAAGGACTGGCCCGCGCAATAGTTTCAAAAGGTTTTAATCGGTTTCATTTACAATCGAAAGTAACGAATACATACAATACAACGTCGAAAATAAATAGCAAATTCCTAACAGAAGGGTTGACGGTATACGCCGTTCCCAGGTAAAATCATCTTAGAATTGGAATTGTATAAATTGACCACGATTGTTATTATTACTATTTTTTATATAATTGCAGTTCTAGGTGCGCGCCCGGGCGAGTATCCTCGTTCGTGATTGTGTAATTAGACATAAGGTGTGTGTCGTGAACGATGATCGGTATGTAGTTTGTGGTGTGCGAGAGTGTGTATTATGTTAATATTATTATTTTCTAACATACTTTTATTGAAGTAATATAAATAATCCGAATAATTACAGATATATGTTTACGTCTCTTATCATTTCATAAGATGCGTTCATGTACCCTCGTTTTCTATTCGATATACATCATAATTATCGTTCGTAAGCAGTAAACTCCCGTCGTGCGTCGGAGCCGACATACATGCACTTTTTTTAACAGACTTCAAAAAAAGGAGGAGGTTCTCAATTCGTCTGTATTTTTTTTTTTTTTTTTATGTTTGTTACCTCATAACTGTGGAACGCGTGGACCGATTTCGAAATATTTTTTTTTAATCGAATGGTGGTGCTTCCCGTTGGGTCCCATTTTATTTTGTTCAAGATCGGACCATGGGTTCTATGAGAAAACCATAAAAGTCATGAATTTCCAGCGGCAA